>LUCW03001907.1:35000-82500 GCA_001586965.3 Sphaeroforma sirkka | reverse complement strand
TAGTTCTCTATACTTAAGTTCAGGCTATTGAAATGTTGGAAAGTTTATTTCGAACAAGCGAGGGCGAACCGCGTGGAAAATTTAGCTATTCTAGTGACGAGTATTAATAGATCTGGATGACTGTATCAGAACCACTTCCCATCTTTTATTCCATGCATGAATGGTGTGATGCAACGCATCAAGGAACGAGTAAGATATTGCTAACCAACTTTGACTTCACATACCAACACACACCAACAGCAAAAGAAAGAGGAGAAGAAGAAGGAGGCTGAGTCCAGTCTGCCGCAATCAACACTGACCAGCGAAGAGCTCATGATGCAGAAAATGATGGGCTTTGGTAGTTTCGAGACGTCTAAGACTTAAGCAATATGTTTATGATACACAATGCCCGGACAACCAAGATGCATACAATACACAATTCTCGGAAAAAACATTCATCAACCGTGCTCCGCTCAGTGTGACATTCGTGGTGTGAGCTGGTCCAAACGCTTCATGCACTCGGAAATATACGTTGGCCAGCTAATGGCGGTGATAAGTCTCGTAAGTGCTGTTGAAGAGCAACTATGACAACCGTCGCATCACTCGTGACGAACATAGTAGCCCTGCGCTAACCATGTTGACCTTAATCGATTGCGATAGCGTTCAATAGTTCTATGAGACTTCTTGTACCGTTCAATGTTAGCCAGTGCTTGGTTGCGCATGTGCATCATTCGCCCCCGATGGCAGGCATACGGTGTTAGCTCAATTGCACACATTGCTGAGCAGCGAACAACGAGTCAAACAACCTTTGGAAGACACATCACTTGCTGATCACCCCGATTATTCTTATGTAGTGAGTAAAGATAAACGCTTCCTCATCGTGCTCGGAGATGCGTGTTGGATAAAACAGCGTGGTTACAGCGTACAACCTCAGTAGTTAGCGACATAGCACTCATGTTCGACGGTGGCTGTGTGTCACCGGTATCTGTAGCACCGCCGCTGCTTTGGGGGTATTGTCATTGTCACAGATAAGTTCTGTCAACAGATATAGTAATTATCCGTGTATTCACTTGGTATATCCATAAACGGCACCTGGCTTTCGCAAATTTATGTGTCTATGTATCGAACCATACGATGAGATTCGTCGAAGGACATTCAAAATATGCAAAAGTATGGGAAGGTAGGATGATCAAACTTATTCTGAGGCCCGTGCGTCCTTGTTTGCGGCACGCGTGCACGAGTAGTTGTGTGCGATAGACTTCATTTAAACCGTAACATATTTTCAAGTTGATCTGAACACTTTTTGTTCTCTTATCTACTACATTCTATCCACAATCGTGCTATGGAGTATGAAGGATACCACATACGCTTATTGGGTTCATGTGTATGCATACGAAGGTACATATAATACATATTTGTGAATATCGGGTACTATTCGTATATTTTAATATCCTTTTAGTAGAATACTTTCATAATGTATCACAGGAAGTACACCGTGTCGACATTTAAGCACACAAAACTACGTAATAAGAAATGGTATTGTACCTTCCCTTTCATAAATAAATAAACGTACACATATGTATGGGATGCAAAAGGTAAATGTTTAGGAATGGATTCGTGTGTACAAGAACGTAGAACAGGAAGTATAGCAAGAACATATTCTGATACCACGCGCAATGTAATCTGCAATATGTACGGAGATGACTATGATCATCCATCCTTCAAGCGTGTATCCTTTTCCAACAGGGCAGACTTGTCGCTTATATCAATCATATCTTGTATACATACATATATATATATATATATATATATATATATATATATATATCCGTATATACACTGCGTGTTCAGAAAAAAAAGTCAACAAAGCAACTCATTGCATATTTTGGATATATACATGTATAGTGCTAGTATGAAAGTGATGAACCAGGGGGCTGGAGTGGATTTCAAACGATATTTTTCCTTAGGCAACCCTTCGATTGAAACAACTGTTTGTTAACCATCAATACACTGAGCATAATGACCATCGTAGACCACAACCTATGTACTGAAAAGTGAGATGTTTGCATATATATAAACTTGATGATTCTGAGATTGATGGTTCTGTCTGTATGTGGTAAATCTATATTGCTTCCAACTGACGCCGAAAACTTGACAGTTGAATCGCCAAAGACGTATAAATTGGGAGCGAAACCTGTACATGGGATACTTTAGCCTGTGACTCTGTATTCATACAGATTTAATCCAAAAAAAGCGGCAGCACCCATAATAATCAACAGCACACCCATATTGTTCAGCGAGCCCTCGTTGTACGCCCTCACAGCCGCCACAACATCAACACCATCCACAATAGCACAGGCAGCCAGGAAGCCTCGCACGGTGCATACTTCTTCTCCTAGAAAACCAGCTAAACCAGCACCTAGGGCTAGTTCACGCACGCCAAATAGCCTCATTCTAAGACGATCGGATCCGGTCGTAGGGTGCTTATTGAAGCCAAACAGAGACGATGTGGTCGCCGGACTGGCCACCGCTACAAAGCCAATGCAGATGCGAGTGTAGCCCAGAGATAATGAGATCAGAGACGCCATTTTTTACGTCTATGCTAGTATCTTGTATAGTCACAGTGAGGTGTAGAGACGTGTATATGCAGTCTGCGTCGTGGTGTGTGTTATATTTGTATTAATATAGCACTGGATAGTCTTATATATGTAACGTGTGCCGTCACTGGCTCACTGCGGAGTGTCGTGTTATTGGAGAACGGCAATAAAATTTCGATTGCTATTCCCTTCATTGCCCGCGAAAAGTAATTGACTAACAAATATGGTAACTCTATCAACTTGGTCTCCATTTATATTTAGGCGGTTCCAAACTTCCAACTTCCAAGTGAAGATTTGTTTCAGGCGAATAAAATCCAAAAAAAAGGTGGGGAGGGGCTTTTCCGATTTCCTCTTTCTTTATAGTTGGGACTAGACTTCACCACTTTGTTACCATATTTAGGTAAAATAAATAACGCGCCAAAGCAGGCCCACCCTCTTGACGATTGGAACGACAGCCCTGCTTTTTAAACCGTGTATTCAAATGCACCAGTGTGTCCACTGAGGCTATTTCCATTGTGCACCTATAGTCCAATTTAAAAAATGGGAGGTGCGAACTGCGAAGCGCAAAGAGCCCAGCCCCCAAAAAGGGGGGGGATTCGCCTGAAACAAATCTCCACTTCGGACCGCCTTATTTATTTATCATACAGTGATCAATGTAAACCTATGTATTTAGACAGTTCATGTGATGATAACCGAAAAGAGGTCTGAAGGGCACAGATATTCTTAAATCTCCATAGCCTTCTGTCTCTTTATAGAAGGCTACGTTTTAAATAGCCTTCTAGTGATGAGCTTAAAATCAAAATACAAAATAGTGTATTTAAAATAATAATACGCCGTCCATTTTTAAATGTATCGTTGGAAACTGTGCTACGGGGCCAACCAAAATAATTATATGAACAAACCGACGCGATCAAGCGGGTACAATTTTATTAATAAAACTTAAAATCATGATAATAAAGATCGTGCACATGATTTCGCAAGATTTGTACACACGGATGTATGCGGCCATATCTCAGTCTTGTATCTCAGTATTTAATGAAGTTATCGGGGTGTTGAATAGCGCATATTAAAGATCTTATTCTGTAAAATGAAGCAACGTATTTACAAAGTTATGAACCAGGTACTTTTGGTTTGGCTGTGATTTGGACCCTCGATCCTTCTTCTACATGTAGCGTTTACAATCAACAAGAGATAAAAATCGTTGTGTGCATTTGGTACTGTGCCGAGATTGGGAAAGCCTTTTTCCGCTGAAGGTCGAATTACTGATTCCTACAAACTTACAGATGCTTGTTTTCTACGTCATACACATGATGAAGAAGCTCTACCACAACGTGTTGACCTTGCGAGATTGGATGCTCGTCGGCATAAGTTGTATTGTGCAAAGAGTCGCTTAAGATATGGACATTTCTTTAAGCGCCGAAGGCCCTAAGAGAGCTCTCCAATACTGAACAGGCAAAGGTTTCTGCACACAATGGAGGTATAATTATTTAGTGTGTGCAGACTCGCCGTGAAGTAGTACTAAGCGATCCGATTTCCACATCAGTGAAACAATCTGGTAAAAGTTGCAATACGGCAGATCCAGTATCAAATGCACTAATCAACCCTGAATGCCCCTAGATACATGTTAGGTTCTATTCCATCATCGAGGATACGTTCAGTGGCGTATTCGGCGTAGTTTAACGAACACCATCTTGCCCAGCTGCTGTTGAGCTTGGCTATTGGTTTTGTGTGTCGACCACCTAAAATACAATAGCCAACACTCAATCAGCACTAGCAACCGGCCCAGGGATCGACATCGATGTTCATCTTGATCTTAGAGGGTCGGCACATAGTAGTATTCTGCCTTACTATCTGCTCTTCTACTATATAGGTAGGCAGCTATTTATGCATCAAAGCTCTATTTTTAGTTTTGTTCCTATTTAATACTATTTATCACACTAAATACATACACCCTTCTTGTCATTGTGAGTTTGCTTTGACCTTCTGAACACGTTTTTATCCTGAGTACTATTTATTACCGGTTGAGCTATTTATGGCTTGCAACATCTTTGATACAAATATACTTTTTTAGCGCCTATAAATATAGTTGAAGCTTTTTCAATCTACTATCGTAAACCTGAGACTTCGCTCAGAATTCGCTATATATGAGCCTTCAAAGATTAGGCTGTCTTTTTACCTGCATTGTGTATGAAATAGCTGTTGAAATGCATGAATATGATACTATCTTCCTCGCATTTATTAAGCTGGCCGGTCTGACACGGTCATTGAACTATGAAGGATTCAGCTGATGTTTTATACCGTGTTGGTTTCGAATAATCGCAGTAGCACACATTCACCTGCGGAATACCAGGGTCGCCTTAAGATTTTACAGCTGTGTCGTCAAAGGTAATGAAAAAAAAACCCCTAAATGCTCTATCTGTTGTAGGGTCTATAGACGCAAAAGTGATTCTGTTATTTTAAACTCATTATAGTATACTTGAAACTTTTAAAAAAAAATATCATTCTCGAAGAGTATCACATTAATAGCAAGTTTTTGCTGGCATAACTGAAAATATCGAGTTCAAAAATTTGGGTATGTATTTATGTACCATACTTTCTATGTGCGCCTAATCCTCTTAAAAATGTGATATTATTTATATGTGCTACTACATATATATCTCGCGGAACAATATCGTTGGGCCGGTGTATGCTCGACATGCAACATAAATAGTGTCAAATCGCAAGTTTGACGCCTATTCCAAATACCTTATTTGTGGAAAATCCGGGGAGGCGGGACGATGCTCGAGTCTTTGAGCAATTTTTTACCGATTGCCGATTGCCGACTGCCGGCTACCGGACGCGGCGGAACACGAATTGTTTTATTTTTGCGCCAATTGGATGGCGCTACGCACTTGTGATAAAAGGGTCATTTTACAACCCCCACTATCTGCAGAGTTGGGCATGTGTTGGCGTATGTACACACTCAATGCAGCGACGGTGCACGGCCATCGAATGATATTTAAATACCAACTCTAAAGACTGAATTCAAGTATTATAAATACAGTCACTGAAGCAGGTGCCAGTAAACATCTGAGGCATATCACATAATCACAATGGCTATATTAAGGGGTGTGGAACAGAAGAAGCTCTTCGCGTACAGTGTGTACGTGTGGGTGATACCCTTTGTCATCAGCGTCTCTTTCTTCGATCGTAACGGACAACTTCAAACCTCTGAGTACTGGTTCAAGTGTGTTATGGCCATAGTCAGTTCATGGTGTACTGCTGTAGCCTTGAGATCTGTTCTTCCTTCACGCACAAGCTCACTCAACGGAATGCTTGTAGCGAGTGAGATTGTGGCCGTCAATTGGGCATTGGATCTGTTGGTGTTTGTACACTTTGGGCTAGGAGGATATACCGTGTACACATACTTTGAGAAGATAGGCTGTGGTTACCTGGCTGGCATTGCGATGGGGTGGCTTGCGGGTGGGTTGAGCAGTGATGCAGCAATCAACAGGAAGAAGTCGACGTGATGCATTTGGATTTGTATGCATATATGTTTACAACCACAAACTAACTAGGTCGAAAGCGGACCTTCAATAAAGTATACCAAACCTACTATTCCGGTATTTGAGCGTAATTTCAGGGAATATCGGGTTTGGGCATAGCTGTATGACGACAATACGGCTGAGCGCCACTTTAGGATGATGTATTGGGTACAGCGACTCTTAAGGTCTCCACTACTGGGCCGAAGGCATTTTATGTAGACAGAATTAGAAGAATACGAATATATTAAGAATAACAGTTTTTCTCGCAAAGTTGGTATTTTGTCAAACAACAAAAATGTTGCTTGATGAGGCTATTGTTAGACTATAAAAGTGATTTTTTTGGCTTTTAGTTTACAGTTGGCTTGAACCTGTCGGTCGGCATTGTGGCATTGGTACAACAATCCTCTAGTTATTTTACTAGTATACTAAATGTTACAACAATCTTCTAGTTATTTTACTAGTATACTAAAGATGGCATGTTGTTAAATTATGGTTCTGTATCAGCGTGTGTTTCAATCCTGCAGATATTCTCCTAGTATGCAAACGATGATATGTTGTTCAATTATGGATTGGTTCATCAGCAGATACTTAATCGTTTCAATATTCTCCTAGTATGCAAATGATGATGTTGTTCATTTATAGCTTGTTTCATCAGCAGACACATAATCTTTTCAATATTCTCCTAGTATGTAAATGATGATAGGTTGTTCAATTATGCGTTGATTCATCGGCAGATACATAATCGCTCAGATATTCTCTTAGTATGCAAATGGTGATAGGTTGATTTAGGTTGATTCCTCAGCAGATACATAATCGTTCAGATATTCTCCTAGTATGCAAATGATGATAGGTTGTTCAAGTATGGATAGTTTTATCAGCAGATACATACTCTTTAGATATTCTCCAATCATGGGTTGATTCATCAGCAGATACATGATCCTTCAGACATTCTCCTAGTATGCAAATGATGATATGTTAAACAATCACAAAAATGCATCAACATGTGTTTCAATCCTTCAGATATTCTCCCAGTATGCGAATAGTGTCATGTATTTTAAATAAATATATATCCTTGTGTAGCTTGTTCACAGCTCAAGCCCTACCCCAGCTTCTACTAGCCGTGTTTTCTTTTGCGTGGGTTATGCAATGAAGTGACCTGTGCGGTGTTATTGGCGGTTGTCGCTGTGCCGCTGGAGCCCGTAGCACCGTCTCCAGAATGTGCTTTCGCTTTACCTAATTCCGTTTGACTGACCTGATTAGATATAATAGCCGAGCCAAAAATAATGCCGATAATTGAGAAATATATTATAAATTGATCTGATAGTGGCCTACATCGGATATGTATGTGGCAAGAGTTCATGCCAGATACGTCACTTGTAACCAGCACAGCAGTCTGCAATCCAACTGTGTCGTCTGGAGATGGCTCATTTAAATGCAGAAACAAAAACGCCCACAGCAGTGCGTCACTACGAGGGAAAAACTGCTGCGACGGGCGACCAACACTAAACTACGAAAGTACACCTCATTGCACAGCAAAGGGTTAGGGTTTGAGGGGTTAGGGTTCAAGCACCTTAAAACGCACACACACACACACACACACACACTCACTCACACACACACATACTCACACACACACGCACACACGCACACACACACACACACACACACCTGCTGCGCAAACCTTAACGAGCACATTGTCTCGGATGCAGACGCTTCCTCGGGCGACAGAGCTACCAACATGAGGGCTTTGCCAGACCCAGACAAACACGGTTGCAGCACATGCGTCAGTTTGGAGTTGCGGTAAGGAATATGGCCGGATTTCGTCTGGAAGTGATAAAAAAACCCCAGCTTAACTTAATTATGGTCTGCAATTGGCAGAATAACAGGTCAATATGAGCTCGTTATTTCAACGGAAACTCAGCTGTTAGTATGCATTGAGTTTTATACCGGGTTGGAGTCTCGGTAGGTGTTTGTGCTCAAATAAAACAACCTCAGTCCGTGTTTTCCATTGACAATTTTACGTTTACTTGAGTTGTATAGCTAGACACACACGTACGTGCGCTGTCACATACGTACGTACACACCCAAGTCACATAGAAACGTTTGAACGCACATTGGTAAGAGTTGTAGGGAACATACGCTCTTGCATAGCAGTTGCCCACATAGATATACACAGTCACACCTTACTATATATAACTTATATATACATACAGCACCGGTACGCGCACACACCTTATTATACTGAATTAGATACTACATATATACCTAAAGTACATGCACACACTCACTCTTTATTGCAGTAAACTAAGAACACGCATACATCCCCAGTACAGACCCCACTCACAACACCACCACCACCAGTGATACACTCACACTGCACTTCAGTACACACACTGTTCTACATATACACACAGTACACACACTGTTCTACATATACAAACAGTACACACACTGTTCTACATATACAAACAGTCCACACACTGTTCTACATATACAAAAAGTACACACACTGTCCTACATACACACACACATAGGGTTGTGCATGGTATCTACCACCCCCACGTACTTTGAGGGCTCCACAGACATCGGCCAGACTGCTCAGACTCTTGTTGATGGCCTGGGTCTCTTTCAACCGATCGCCCTCGGCGCCACTCTTGGCCAGACGCTCACTGCCCGCCAGATCACACAGATACATCACACCCTGGCCATTGGGACATGCCGAAGCACCGGGAGAGGTATATGAGTACGGGTCTAAGAAGGACGGATAAATCAACACACCACACCTTGTGGACCTGATGAAGCACATGTGAGAGTAATCGTATGTGCACGAGCCTGCAAGTGGCTCCATAGGCTGTACTTGTGAGTTAGAAGTAGCAAGCATACAGGCGACAACGATACGAGATTAGCGGGTAATAGGCTAGTGCATCACACCCTGGCCATGTCACTGTGAAGTGTTGGGCAGTATACACCCCAAGACAAGGTGAGTGCGTGTGCTCCAGTAGACACAGCGTAAGCTGCCGGATATTGAGCATTTCCGTTCAAGGGCTGTGTACTATACACTCATTCAAAGGATGTACCTTGGCATTCCGATAAGATAAGTCATTCTAAGCTTAAAACTACAACTGAAGCTACAAATCGGACAGTCGACTGTTTTCACCCACGCCCTCACTTTCTGCAACATGTCTAGTCAGACATTGACAACTTCGTGAAGAGATAGACATCACACCGTCCCCTGCCTCGTCTTGGGCTCGTAATGGTATCAGTCAGCTAATCACAATAAACCATAAAACCCTAAAAGCTAAACATGGACAGTGTATGGGGGAGTTACACTACGAATGGTTGAGATACTATAGGCACGTATTACGGCACGTCTCACAACAGCATACCCACTTCTCGCCACCCGCTCCACACTCACGTACATATTCACAACCATGGAATTTTCTAAACACACATACACATAAATACAAACACACACGCACACACGCACGCGCACGCACGCGCACACACGCACACGCACACACATGCACACGCACACACACACACACATACAAACACACACACACACACATCGAATCGCTTATTCCTCTACACACGTGTTTTCGTTCACACACCTTCACACTCTTGTTTTTGTCCTTGTGTTCGCCATTAACTCGCAGCACAAACACACTGTGGCTGCGGCTGGAGCGTTCGTTCATGTCTGTGCCTGCCACACTGCGATGTGACTCTGCGCGTGTGACCAATTGAAGTACACACGCCACTGACGACACTACTTCTGAGTGCAGCCCCTCGATATAGGGGCCGTCTGTGCCATTGTCGCGGATGGCAAGGCCTGGAGGTATGCACGAGTGTGTATGTTTAATAGGTTATGCATATGACTGTACTAGTGAGTGTTGTGTGATGGTAGTATGTGTGCATGGAGGTATGCACGAGTGTGTATGTTTGATAGGATATGCGTATGACTGTGTTGGTGAGTGTTGTGTGATAGTAGTATGCGTGCATGGAGGTATGCACGAGTGTGTATGTTTGGTAGGATATGCGTATGACTGTACTAGTGATTCTTGTGTGATAGTAGTATGTGTGCATGGAGGTATGCACGAGTGTGTATGTTTGATAGGTTATGCGTATGACTGTGTTAGTGAGTGTTATGTGATAGTAGTGTATGTGTGCATGGAGGTATGCACGAGTGTATGTTTGATAGTATTTGCGTATGACTGTACTAGTGATTGTTGTGTGATAGTAGTGTATGTGTGCATGGAGGTATGCACGAGTGTGTATGTTTTCTAGGTTATGCGTATGACTGTACTAGTGAGTGTTGTGTGATAGTAGTATGTGTGCACGAGCGACCAATTGAAGTACACGCGCCACTATCATACATACCACATTCCTTCTAACAAACTTAACTGATCATACTCTGTGTATATCATAAATACTACCTTACCACCAACATACACCCGTTCATACTGTGTATATATCATACATACCACTTTACCACCAACATACAACCCTTCATACTCTGTATATATCATACATACCACCTTACCACCAGCATACAACCGTTCATACTCTATGTCAAACCCTATCGCTTATCCCTACAGAGGGTCCAAAGTACATATCGTTCACTCAGTCACACATGTGCCACTCACTAGCGCGTGCACTGATCCCGTTGCACGCATTGCACCGACACACACCTTTTGTGTTGTCTGAGGGGTTGAGCAGATCCCTAACCGTTTCATTGTAGATCTCAAAGTAGGACGCATCTAGTTTGTACTCCCACCCCTCGTCGCCTAACTTCTTGATGTTTTGTAGCACCTGCCAAGACAGTTCATACCAATATCAGTTGCTGTAATAATCTACCTCGCCTGTTTGTATATTTGTTTTCTCAACATTTTGGAGCGCCAGACGTATAGCAAAGGTGTACTCTCTTATCGATTAATGTGATGTGGTGTGTTTGAGTACAGAGTGTGTGGGGCATAACTCCTTACTATGGCTGCCATGAAGAGCGGATGTGGTGCAGAATCTGTTATGACAATACGGACTCAGCTCTCGTCTGCTTTTCAACAAAAAACAAGTTTATGTGAACATGTATGTCGGTACAATTGTTCCTAAGCGGTGACTGTACCTCTATACGTCCCTCGCCTTGCCACTACAAGCCCAAGATTCACATCAGTCGACGTATTGAAGCACACAAGTGTATATACTACGGGAATAACAATGCATCAGCAGTCGTTGTAGTCTATAGAGTGTGTGGCTTTAAGCATGCACTCCCACGAGACACGTTCACTCTCTGACGCGGTGGGAACCCTACACGCACGACTTTAATAAGCCCTAAATACTAAAGCCCTGATACAAAAATCGGTTGCATCAACCTGAGTTAGAAGACGGTGACAACAAACACAGCACTTGTGAGCACTGAGTCACTATACAAGGTAACTAGTATATAACCATCTTAACAAACGACATAGGTAGGTAGAGTCTAGTGAGCACTGGGTCACTATACAAGGTAACTAGTATATATCCATCTTAACAAACGACATAGGTAGGTAGAGTCTAGTGAGCACTGGGTCACTATACAAGATAACTAGTATATATCGATCTTAACAAACGGCATAGGTAGGTACAGTCTAGTGAGCACTGGGTCACTGTACAAGACAACTAGTATATATATATCTTAACAAACGGCATAGGTAGGTACAGTCTAGTGAGCAATGTGTCACTACACAAGATAACGAGTATATATCTATCTTAACAAACGGCATAGGTAGGTGCAGTCTAATGAGCAATGTGTCACTATACAAGATAACGAGTATATATCTATCTTAACAAACGGCATAGGTAGGTACAGTCACCAGATCCTCTCGGCCAGACGGTCAAGATATATATCGTCGTAATGCACACACACGTTAGTACCCATTCACAGCATACGTGTGATATACACCGAACAACCTATTGCACCCACAAGCAACTACTACACTACCAAGTAACCACCACACCTTTTCGGCTGAGCGAATGATGATGCCCCTCTCGTCGCCTGTGAGGTCTCCTTGCATGGTGTGTGTCTTGCCCGAGCCTGTCTGGCCATAAGCAAACAGACAGACATTGTAACCGTCGATTGCACTCTGCACAAACTGAGACACCTCGTCGAATACTTCTTCCTGTGGCGGTAGGAGGGTTGTATATTGTGCTGGGTTGGGTTATCTGTGTTGGTGTGCTGTACTGTGTTGTGTTGGTGTGTTGTGTTGGTGTGTTGTGTTGGGTTGTGGTTATTTGTGTTAGGGGAGGGAGAGATATGTACTTGAGTATGTTGTACAGTGCGATGGTGTGTTTGGACACATGCTTGTATTTTGTAGGTAAAGAATCTTGGTTGTTTACGACAGCAACTTCTGCAAACACGGCTCTCGTGCGATGCAATAAGTGAGTGGTGTATGGCATTTAGTTGTTCTGAGTGCTTTTACCCTTATAATTTTAGGGTTTATGGTTTAGGGGTTTAGGCTAAAGACCCTTGTCAATTGCCCCTTTGTATAGCTGGACAGACCCACATGTGCGGTTGAAATGCCACGTGCTTTGTATCATATTGATATGCACAATATGTTCTGGGGGGTCTAATAGTTCGGAGAGCCATGAGTGGGTACACCGCCGCTATGTACACACCTGTGTAGAGTTTGGTTGGAAGACACGGTCAAAGGAGAAAGGCTGCCTGTTCCCTCGTGCGAGTAGGCTGAGACCATAACCGTCGCCCTTGTAGTTGATGGGTGGCTGGTCATCTTCACAGCCATTCTTCAGCGGCCGTACACGCACGCACACACGTATTTTGCCCTTGAGATCCTGCACCTGGTTGTGTAATTTGCGACGGGCCATTTCTGTCGCAAATACCTGTGGTGGGTTGGGGATGTAGTGTATGATAAGAGGATTAGTAGCCCGTGTACTGGTTGGTTTGTCACCCATTGCAGCTATTTGCGTCGAGGTCACACATGTCCGGTTCTTATGGACGCATACAAGTAATCCAATAGTGTACCAGATAGAATACGTCGCTAAGGGATGTCAGTATCGCACGCTTCTTTGTGACGAATAGACAATGTCTGAAATCCTTAACTACACGCCCTTGTGCTGTCGTATTGGCTATTTGACTGGACATTACATTTGATTGTAGATCGGACTTATACATACATACACACATAATATATATATATATATATATATATACGAAAACACACACACACTCGCACATGCACATGCACATGCACATGCACATGCACATGCACACATACTCAAACATACACACACACACACACACACACATATATATATATATATATATATATATATATATATATATATATATATATATATATAGTCACACGTACCTGGTCAGTTAATTCTGCTATCCTGGCCCTTGCTTGTAGCAGATCCTTTTGCGATCCTTCTAGTGATGCCATTTTCGCTTTCAGATTCTGTATGTAAAATTTAATTACAGCCGAAATATGATAACCCAAATGAACGTAGCAGATAAAATTCTTATATATGCACACTTATGTTATTGAGTTTTTAATTTTGTAGTTGATGTCTGGAAACGACATGTTCGAATTGTACTGTCGATAAAATTTGGGTCGGATACTTGGGTACATATAAACAATTAAAACTTCCCGTACTGTACTTACAAGATATTTATGAAAATATTGGTAGATATGTACGTATACATGTACATAAACGAGCATAATATATATATACATATATACATATATATATATATATATATATATATATATATATATATATATATATAATTATAGACCACACACTCATCCTACCTCGTTCTCCGTAGTCACTTTGCACAGGCGCTCAATCTGCGCTGCATTTGTAGCTGTGCCACTCTCCGTTAACGTGTCCTTCAGAGTGGACAGTTGTGCTGTGAGAGCATTGCTCTGTGTATTGGCTGCTTCGAAGGCTTTTGCGACGGTGTGGTTGCTTTCCTTCAAGGTGGCCTTCTCTTCCTGCCACGACAGTTCTTTGGTCTGCAATACGAAACGTAACGGTTAGAGTTGTATTTAGGTTTATGTTTATGTAGAAGGTTGCTTTACTTCTTAGAATAGTTTCCATAGAAGGTTCCAACATATCTTGAGTTGAGTGACTGGTTGCACGAGGGTAGAGTGTAAGGGAAGGTTAAGGTTGACAGCCGAGGACTACTAAACCCTAAAACACCAGACTATGAAAGCTAGTGCTAAAACCCAAACACACCAGACTATGAAAGCTAGTGACAAAACCCTAACACACCAGACTATGAAAGCTAGTGCTGAAACCCTAAAACACCAGACTATGTCAACTCCTGCATCTTCGTTTGGTACACTCATCATTGCAATCGCACGTCGAAGCACACGGACCAACCGACACAGAACACCCACACGACATACACAACACTACCAAACAAGTCACGTTGTATATATATATATATATATATATATATATATACATATATATACATAATGGTTAAGATCCAGACCCTAAAACCCTAGACTATACCACAAAATGTACAGGTCACTATATATATATATATATATATATATATATATATAAATATATATATACATGTATATACATAAAGGTTAAGATCCAGACTCTAAAACCCTAGACTATACCACAAAATGTACGAGTCACGTTGTATATATATATATATATATACATAAGGTTAAAATCCAGACCCTAAGACCCTAGACTATACCACAAAATGTATACAAAATTAACGCCAAACAGGCCGCAGCGTACTTCACCTGTAGTTGATGGGCAAGGCGTTCTAGCTCGTTCTTGAGTCGAGAATTTTGTGAGCGCAGATCCCCCAGCTCAGTATTACTCTCATCTATTTTGAGCTCAGTTAGCTTACTCTTGATGACTAATTCTTCCACAGTTGCCTCGAGTTTCTTGTTCTGCCTGCAACGCGAACGCGTTTGTATCGAAATAGATGAGAACACCTGGGTGACTTGGGAGTGTCCGTCAGCGTATACGTATACTTACACGTTATGTATCGATACTACTTGTAAGTGCATCAATACTTCCGTTGTAAAAATGTTCAATACTACTTGTTAGTGTGAACATCGCTTGTATTTATTCATACTACTGATTTCCGACTGCTGTTTTAAGACCTTATGGGAAATGACAAAGCACTTGCACATAAAATGACTACAATACCATGCGACCACCACGAGAGTACCGCCATTCAATCAATGGACAGAAGTATTAGGAATTTATAACATTTAGCGCACACCAAATACAGAAAATTAGGGCAAACCACTTTTTTTTAGGGGAATGGGGGGATAGCCTGGGTTCCTAAATAGCAAGCACTGGGATGGCCTACAATTTGGCTTCGGCGAGTTCGGCATCCTTTGCCTGCTGCCCCTCTGTCAATTGTTTGATCTGTGCGTTCAAGTCGTCGGAATTCGATCGAGCCTATCCATTGCGCAGCGCGAGAAATAGATGTGTATAGTATTAGTGCATGCATAGATGTATATAGTATTAGTGCATGCATAGATGTGTATAGTATTAGTGCATGCATAGATGTGTACAATATTAGTACACGCATAGATGTGTTTTGTATTAGTGCATGCATAGATGTGTTTAGTATTAGTGCATGCATAGATGTATTTAGTATTAGTGCATGCATAGATGTGTTTAGTATTAGTGTATGCATAGATGTGTTGAGTATTAGTGCATGCATGAGACGGTGAAGGGTACGTACATGTCCCATTGTGCTATATACTTGGTATAAAGGGGTATCATGAAACCGCACAGGCTAAAAACACCCCCCGCTCGGGTTTTAAACTCTAGCTCGACTCCTCAGCCACTCCGTCGACATTAGCCTGGTTCATGACGCGTGTTGGGGCTAGCCCTGTCCTACCTCGTGGGTCGTATCGTGCAGTTGCTGCTTAGCCTCGCTCAACTGCTGTTTGAGATCGTCTATCAGTTTCTCGTCCTTACTTTGGTTAGCAGTGAATGCGTTGACCTGTGACAGATACGATGCCTGCGCCATGCTGAAGGTTTCGAGCGTCTTGCTCATCTCCACTTCTTTCTCTTGCAGCCGTTCTTTGAGTGCCTGGAGTGTGTGCGAGAGAGAGAGGCAGTGTATGTGAAAGGTCTGGATGATCATATATATATGTGTGAGTTTTATTCTATGTATGTGAAAAGTCTAAATGGTCATGTGTGTGTGTGTGTGTGTGGCAGAGGCAGTGAACAGATTGAATAATAATGATTGTGTGAGAGTCTACACATGGCAAATTTTGAACGTTCAAAAGTGTGTGTGTGTCGTGTCAGACACAGTCTGCTATTTGTGCACGTGAGATGGTATCTATGCACATGCGTGTGCGTACAATTCACATGTGATTATTCTGTAGGCAGTTTGGTTGCCTGCATCTGTGTTGTTACATATGAATGTACCTATGATCCGTGCATGCCTGGGTGTACAGTCATGTTCACGCGTGATCTTCGAGTGACATGGGCGTACCCGTTGCGTGTAAAGATGTGCCTGAGAAGCCGTATGCGAGCTCGTTTGCACAAAATTGTATGCTTGTACGTATGCAATGATGTGTTTACATTGCACACCACTTTCAAGGTGTCAATCTATACGCTCGTCTCCAAGTCATTCAGTGAACATAACGCATAAACACACCTACACACACACACACAAGAAACACGCATAATACCTACACATATACACGTATCCACACACCTCACTCTCAGCCGTTGTCTTGCGTATGCTAGCTTCCATATCCGCTATGCGTGTGTCTCTGAACTTGATCTCCCGTTCCTCTGTTCCTGCTGTGTTGGCCATGTTACTCAGATCCGCTTGCAGACTGCGTACTTCCTCGGCTTTTTTGTCTATTGTGTCTCGCAGTTCCTCGATCTGATTGTATGTTGATGCGTGTGTACATATACTTTGGTCACGGATGTGTATATATACTTTGGTCATGTCTGTGTATATATTGATGCATGTGTACATACATATACTTTGGTCATGGATGTGTATATGTTTATTAAAGCCACTTTGAGTTCTCATTTGCGGAATGAAGGTTAAAGATAAGTTCCTGTGCATTTTTATTAACCTTGTCAAAACCCAAAGACGTAAAACCCGGCATGTGCGAAAGAGTACGCCGCACAAACACAAACATGTGGTGTTTGGGTTCTAGCGTTTAAGGTTTTAGAAAACATCAAGGACCCCCACACATCGTATCACAGATGAACAGACGCGTGCAAGGACAAAGCCATCACGCGATGCGACAAGGCACAACCACAAGCGTAACACACACCCGCCTCCATTGTGCTGCATGAGGCGTAGTTCTATGCGTATGCACACAGCTACACCTTTCGGCTACAGCTGTGTAAACACCCCCTTATTCGTGCTTGCTTGGGGTATGTATACCGTATACCCGTGTACCGTACACACACCTTGTCCCTATAGGCGTCTATTTGCAGTTGGCTCTGTTGCTGCGCTTGCTTGTGCGTGTGTAGTGTGTGGCTGTGCGTTCGCCTCAGCTGGTCCAGTTCTGTCTGCAAACTGGCAACGGCTTCTCGATAACCCGTTGATCTGTACAGCGTGCGAGCGCAAGCGAAAGTCTGTCATTAGCAACCACACCCGGGGATGTAGCAAAGCCATGCCAATACAAGTGAACCTATGCTATATTAGGTTCTACATGCGTACACTGTGCATTAAAATATAGGGACTTCATCGTCCAGACTCGTTTACGTTTTGCGCGACATTTCGGAGTATGTCAACAGGTGGAATTAACGTTTTGTTTCGGCTACTGCTAAAATCTCCTGCCTGTACAGCACACTCAACAACATATATACAATTGTTATCAGACTTCCAAATGCATAGATGCACCTACATATGCACATATGCACATACAATAATAATAATAATAATAATAATAATAATAATAATAATATATATATATAAATATATAAATATATAAATATATAAATATATAAATATATAAATATATAAATATTATATAGTAAAAGTCACATATATACCTGTGTAGCTACATATAAATATATAAATATATAAATATATAAATATAATATAGTAAAAGTCACATATATACCTGTGTAGCTACATACAATTAATACATAGATGACTAGACTAAAACACAGTTCACTCGCATAGATTTATTGCCACCTCTCTAGCCGCACTTTCAGGGTTGAGCTATGGTAGTTGGGTAATTGCTTCCAACGTCTGGCTGATATTTGTATACGATTATATTGTCACAGATTGCAATCCGCTAGAGCAGTAGATTCAGACTCACTTACCGTGTCTTACAGATCTGCTCATTGACGTCAACGGCTGAAAAGCCGAAGCCATATCGTAGAGCGCCCAATAACTACATATACAAAGATTAGGATACACATACATCCACAATTGAGCATACACTAGTACATCAGATACACCCCCCATTTGGTCACACATACATCCACAATTGAGCATATGATAGTACATCATATACGCCTCTCGTAACTTTTCCAGCGGCCACCAAGGACAAGCCATGACTGTACAGTCTCTTCCACAGCGTGGCACTGTATCGGAACATTTACAAGCACGCCTACATACGCTTCTCGCATCTTCTCGACCTCTTCCTTGGTCGATGAGTCATGGTTGTCCAGGCGGTTCCTCAGGTCTTCGGTGTATTGTTTGGCTTCGTCGAGCAGTTGCTGTGTGGCGTGTAGAGCCTTCTCCGCCTTTTCAGCCCGGACACGCACTGGTTTTAACCTGCAATACCACACGCATAGAAACATTGAGTGTTTAGAGAGGCGCGGTTGAAGCAGCCGTTCATACATACAGGAACAGCAATTGGTGACAGACATAGCAACGGGCCATAGGTCTTGTGACTAGAACGTGCTACACCATGGCATATGCAGTAGAGCCCTGAGTTGAGTAGGAGGAATTGATATGTCGAATTCGTTGAACAAACAACCACGCAAGTGTCAACTCCACCCACCCTTGTATGTATTATGTGAAGCTCCTCATACAACCTCGGCCACCAGACGCCTCGATATTGAACATTTGGCCAGAAAAACCTAAAACCCTGAAACCCCTGTAAGAAATATATTATAAGAAGCTCCCCATACAGCCTCGGCCACAAGACACCTGGATGCTGAACATTTGATCAGAGGTGCACCCACATACTATTCTGACACCTACAAATATCCGATGTCGCTTATCTAAGCCCTACTCGCGCGAGATTGCAGAAGTTGACCCTGAAAACCTAATGTTCACAAAAGGTGGCTTAAATGTCTAGTCTATCGACCTCCACACCAGAGGCACGTCTACATGCTTCATCAACCACATGCACACACAAAGCAACATGCTTACCAGTACATCTCCACCCAGATCACTCGCAACCACCCCAATACATTGTAAGTGACATGTCAACATAACAGGTGTAGCACGTACCTGGCCTTCTCGCCCTGCCTGTCGAGTATTAGACGCTGCTCGACGGTCACACAGTGGTCTCTAAACTCCTCAGCGTGTTGTGTCAGCTGTCTGAGATAGCCTTTCAGTTCCTTGATAAATATACCGAACTTCACATTCGATTCCTGCACACAGAACAGAGTGTGCTGAGACAATACTCAGTACAAGGTATGATAGGACGATACTAGATATAAGTGATGTCCACTCGGATTGTTGTGATTCTAAACCCGAAACCCTAAACAATAAACCATGAGACGATACTAGATATAAGTGATGTCTACTCGGATTGTTGTGATTAATTACATATGGGGAATAGTGCATGGAGATGAACAGAACTGTGAGCGGCGCATATATATCGACCGACAGCCATACAGACAACAGAACACTCGTGGAAGAGGCATCACCTTCCACCTTAACAGGCGCATCACGAAATACACTTAAAAGTACACCCATACACTCCATGCAAACACCTACCTTCCATCTTATCACGCATATCACACACTACACTTACAAGCACACCCACTCCACTCCATGCAAACACGCACATCACACACTACACTTACAAGCACACCTACCCCACTGTAAGCCCACACCCACCTTCCATCTTAACACGCACATCATACACTACACTTAGAAGCACACGCACCTTCCACCTGAGCGGGTTCTTCTCGTTCTTTTTGGGAGGCACCACGGTGCGCTCGACAGCCTTCTCGCACTTCAGTATAAGCGACGCCAGGTTGCTCTCATACCCCGCAAGCACAGCTGTGCCTGTGCCTGAGGTGGAGGTGACTATGACCTTGGTAGGCGTCTGCTGCACTATAGTGTTGGGGGGGCGGATGCCTAGGCATGGGGGGTTGCGTTGTGGTTTAGTTGTTGGCCACAGAGAGGGAGTACACTGAATGACTACGTCACTGATCTAAACAGTGCTAGGCGTGGGGTAGGGTGGCTGGTTGAGTACAGGTGAGTGCCCATTGGGTTGTAGGTGACAGGGCTCGAGTGTAGGGAATACCAACAGATGCGACGCCGTTTAGCTGGATGTGGCCACCACTGTGGCAGGGGGCTTGTGCACCATGGTGTCAGTTGAGTTAATTAACAGTGGCTAAGATGTGTGAATAAATGTTGTAACATGCATATCAGTGTAGACTACTCACTCAGACACGTGACTTTGACGGACGCGTGCACGCCTATTGACAATGCTACGTTCTGTTATCACTAGTATCAGTATGACTTAAACTAGTAGTACTAGTATCAGTATTACTGAACTAGTAGTACTAGTGCCAGTATGACTTAAATAGTAGTTCTAGTATAAGGCATTATTACTTGACTATTTCAGTATTGAAAGAAGTTATTCTGTACTCAATGTACAGGTATGTTGGTGATTAAGAATGCGGCTCATAGACATGCTACAAAACTGATATACAAACGAATAAAAAGGTGATGCATATGTCTACGCAAATATACGTTCCGCCTATAAATACAATCTAGATATTCAAGTGACACGTTTGCACGCATATGCACTAGTTGTACCGTTATATAACAGTTTAGGAGTTATGTTCACACCACATCGTCGGTCGAGGCGAGGTCTAAACTTAGATACCCACACATATATACACTTGTGTCTTAGATGCATACACACACACACACCTGTTGTATTTTAGATACATGTACATACACACACCTGTTGTGTCTTAGATACATACATATACACACACCTACTATGCCTTACACCCCTTAACTCTCGCCCTACCTGATCTCGCCTGTTTGCCGGGTGTCAGTTGCTGCTGCGGTGATGACAGTGGTTTGAACTTAGGTGGCGGCAACCCACTCCACGGCATATCCACTGACCTAGTGGCCACACTCGCACCTGAATTCACTACAACTGTGCTTTCCCTCAGCTGTGTCTGTCTTAGCACTGGGTTTATTTTAGTAGTAGCCACTGGGTCTGGTTTAGTAGTAACCACTGGGGTTGGTTCAGCTACACCCTTGTTGTTGTCTGATGCAGCTGCACGGGCACCGTTTGGGCCACCTCCGGCTGCTATACTCCTGGTTGTTTCTATCTGCATATGCTGAGACTCTATTAGTGGCATACTTGAATATATCGTCGCAGCTGAAGCCTCTACATTGTCTATCGTGTGTCGATGGATATCCGACAACTTTGGTTTCTTCGACTGTGCTATGTTTAGATCTGAGATGGCGTTTTCTTTCGGACCTACATTTTCGTCGTTCACTAACGTGTCCTGGCCCTCGTGCGTCTCAATTTCTTCGTTGAGAGAGACGTCCAGCATAGTCATCTGTTCCGCATCCATATTTGCGGTTGTTATGTGACCGACTATGGTTCCCATACAAATGCAAGTATGGCTGAAAGGTTCTAGAGAATACCAAGTAGTACAACGCACATACGAGGTCCGTATATGTCAAATAACAAGTATTAAGTTTGTTTATATATTATATATATATATATCCGAATTTAATTCCCTACGAAGTGCTACGGCGACTGCACCTGCGTGCGCCACACAGTGTGTCGTGTGAGTTTAACAAGTGTATAGCAGCAGCACAGTGTGGTCTGTATGGTCCAGCTTACACTTAATCGTCTATGGGCCTGTGCGTTGGATTATGAATATAAAATAAATCTCTCAACTTCTGAAGTTGAGCTTTCCCGCCTTTTTTGACCGGCTGATGTATGTAGTCGCAGACTTGACCGATCGAATGCCCGTAAAATTTAATACAAAAAAAAAGCATTCGAATAAAACCCTAAAACCCAACAACTTTTTTTTTATTAAAAAAAGGAAGGCAAGTCGAGACTACCAATTTTTTAGCAATATGTATGTAAATTTATACATACATATGTAGCTAAATAAATAGTAGTAATGTAGGCGCGGGAGACTATGTAGTAGTACATAGACGCGTGAAGTTCTACTGTTGTACATTCGAATAGTTTTCAAGGGGTCTTGTTGGAGGCCTTTTTGACCCATAACCATGTGGAGTAGAAGGGTAGAAAAATGGGCCAAATATTTCCTCCCGAAAAAGCGAATTTTGATACGACCATGTATTAAATCCAAAAAGCATTGAGCGCAAGATCATCTCTTGTATACATCAGGTGTGCATAGATGAATACAATTATAACATAGATAGCACCATTATAACATAGATAAATACTATTATAACATAGATAAATACCATTGTAACAGATAAATACGATTATACCATAGATACACACTATTATAACAAATAAATACTATTATAGATAAACATTATAAAATAGATAAATACTATTATAGGTGAACACTATTATAAAATAGATATATACTATTATAATATTAATAAATAATATTATAACATAGATAAACACTATTATTTCATATATATACTATTATAACATAGATAAATACTATTATAACATAAATAAACACAATGATAACATAAATAAAATTATAACTTAGATTGTAAATACTATTATAACATAGAAAAACACTATTATAACTTAGCTAAATACTTATATAACATAAGTTAAAACGATTAGAACATAGATAAATACTATTATAACATAGATTAACACTATTGTAATTTAGATAAATACTATCAAAACATAGATTGCAAATACTATTATAACATAGATAAACACTATTATAACATAGATAAATATTATTATACATATGCATTGCACTTATACGCGTATTTTTATATATATGTCATTCGGGACGTTATGGTCACCCATACTTAGCAGTGATCTACTCGCGAGTGCACCATAGAAAATAACAGTTTATTCTTGTTCAGACTATAATGTCCAAGATGACCGCGGGGCGTGTTGCCAGCTTGCGCTCTCGTGATATATAAATATAAATTCAGGTATTTATTAATTTTAATAATAGCAGCCGTTGATGAAGAAATATCTTTTTATAGTACCGGAAAATCACAACACATATCCTAAGCACGGGCTACAACCAGTGGTCCACACTAGATTAGTAAACCTCCACCAGTACCCTTTGTATGACGGAATATAGTTGCACTCTCCCCGGGCGACCTTCATATTCCGCTTTCTGTCGAGGAACATGCATCAATCCATATATATATATATAAAGAAATATTATACAATACACAATACAATATATATATATATATATATATAATATGAGTATATATATATATATATATATGTATATATATATATATATATATATATATATATATATATATATATATATATAATAATGCATATATATGCATATACATATGTATACGTACACAAACATCCATACATACATACATACGTACGTGAAATATATGCGTACGTACGTACATGCGTTGCGTTAATGTGCATACATACATACGTATATAATATATATGATGCGTGTGCGGTACGGACGTGCGTGCGTTGCAGTACATACGCACATGCATAATATGCACATGCGCGTTGCGTCTGCAGTATGCATGGAGTGCATGTACGTACGTACATATATGCGCATGTATGCATGTATGGGTTTGTTGCGTACGTACCAGACGCACGCACACACCAAGCATATGTATATGTATACATATATGTATATCGTATGTATAATAATATATATAATATATATATATATCAATATATGTATGTATGTAATAATATATATATATGTATCGTATATGTATATATATATATGTATGTAATATATATATATATATAATATATATATATATATATATATATATATATATATATATATATATATATATATATATATATATATATATAATTCTGTGTGTGTGTATATATATATATGTGCATATATATATATATATATATATATATATATATATATATATATAGTGTGATTTGGATTTGGTATCGATAGACGAAATTTTTGATATATTTATGTAAGGTTTAAATATTCGAAATATGTAGCAGAAAACAGGCGCACATGCATATCTACTAGTATAACCACAGATAGCGACTGTTTCTTATGTTTCAATGTACATATTGTTTGAACGTTAGATAATCATACCGCTTCATATACCTATAGTTTTTGTCTCACCCTCACTGTCCGAGCGCAGTGTTTCCCTATTCGGGTATTTCTTCTCAAACGAATATTGAAGCATCGAGACTATCTTGGGATCATGAATTGCTACATTTACTACTCATTATGCTTTGAGATCATGGCGTTCTACGCTCATATTGCTATCATCTCCATCAAAATATACGAAATTGTTATAAGGAATTTCCTTCCGGGATGCCACCTACAAAAAGCGAAGTGGTTACGAAATGAACACATTGTATATCCAACCTATGAAAAGCGAAGTGATTACGAAATGATAACATTGTATATCCAACCTATGAAAAGCGAAGTGGTTACGAAATGAACACATTGTATATCCAGAAGCCATTTCAGGCACACTACCGCTCGAATGGCTATCCCAGTGTACAAAACGACAATTTGTGCTACAGACACCATATGCTGACCTAAACAACATTACTAGCGGGAGGACACGAGTTGACATAGCAAATGCAAGTATGTATATATCAGCAAAGAAGTCGTTAAATACTCTTGTCTATCATGTATCAGTGCTTACCATCTGCCAAACATCTTGTAACAGCTGCTTCGGCATACACAAACACGATCGTCGTTCCGTGGCGCAATAGAAACACATTAACATAAAGAGATTGTGCGAATGTGCACGAGCGGGGGTTCACACAGTGCGACTAACTAACTTGCCTTGAGAATCTCTTGACCAAGCACTCCTCCCACTATCGCAGCCGCTGGCCCGTATGAGATATTGCCGCACTGGCTTAGGTGGCTGTGTAGATAAGAAGGTAGGTACAAGCTATTTAATGTATGTCGAGGACTATATGTAAATTAAAGACTTTCAACTGCTCGAATAGTGATTGAGTGACGGACAGTGACACACACCGTAACAGTAACACCCGAGCACAGCACAATGGTTGCTGCGCTAAATGAACTGTTTAGAGTAGAACGTACATCTTCTTGGCTATGAATTTGGCTATGAATGTTCGGTTTTGTGTACTGCGTAAAATAATAAATATGTCTTATTACAGGTTCTCGTCAGAACATAAATAGTCAGGCATCTCATCAGCCGAAACGCGAACGAGCGCTCTCGCATGACCCCTCCTCTAATGTACACAACATCAACCGAAACACGCTATCTATATCAAAGAATATGGTGAGAATATGACCAACGTGCCATATGTAACAATACAGCAGCCTAGTACGCAGTCATGCGTGAATGCAACTTCGTGTACCTTATCTGCGCATCGGTAATAGTTGCACTGTTCAGCTTGTTCTCTTCCACATACGCGTTCCTCAATTCAATCATCTTCTGAACATCCTCTTCTTGCTCATATGTCGGCCACCGTCCATTGGCGCTGTGAAACCGATGTAGTACAAACACTCCGTGGCGTATCCATGACAACACATGTCTTCTGGACTGCTTGTGCGCAATTGAGTCTGTGTGCACTGCTTCCTCCAGTGACGGGTACTTTGTGGTGGCTGTGAGCGTCTTTGTTTCTTGGTCCTGTAGAGATGTGTTCAGCAACACATGCAGTTTCAATCAACGAGAGCGGCGCCAGAGAAGTATCGCGGCCACAAAGTATATGGAATTCGTGATATTTGTATGTATAAAGAAAGGATGTGGATGGCTTTTGCATAGCCTGTAAGCTTTACGCATATGAGTATAAATACGTACACGTTCCTATACTCATGTGACAAACTAGTTTTCTAAATACACAATATTTGACACCCTAACAATACGACGATCCCATCCTTATATATATATATATATGTATACTGGACAACTATGAATATTTTTTGTTCAATCAGTGCTCATAGAAACTGATGGGATGATTTCGATAGACTTGCATAATAAAAAAATCGATATACTAACAGACGTAACGATGGTCAATCCAAAGATCTGTATTTCGACTTGTAAATGGCTTTAAAACTATATATTTGCTCGTATATAGCAGACGATACTTATATATATATATATATATGTTTTGTTTCAATATGCAAGCGCATACACATGTACACAGAGTGTACACACGCTGTTCTACACGTTACTATACAGACGGAATTCACATTCCGGCGCAATTGATTATACTCAAGTATGTGGTAAGTTTAAATACAATGCGCGGTACTGAATAGCATTGATGCAATGCCGTTGTAACACAAAACGTCTTGTTCTCTTCTCAAATGTCCTGTATGTGGATGCTCTACATTAAAATATACCGCTAAGCTCCTCAGGCTATTTTAGCAACCAGCCGAATAATCAACCAGCAACGGAAGAATCTTTAAAACTTACCTTCGTTTGATCATAAATGTATTCAAAATTATCGCCAAGATCTTCAAAGAAGAATCCATAGTAACCGTGCAACCCAGCCCAGAAAAACAACACTCCGGCTTCTCTGGCAATCCGATTGACTCGCTTAGCTGTACATTTAACAATATTCACATTAGGAGGTCCGCATCAAACGGTAATCTTGTGGTACATGCCAATGCAATTGTGGGGTTGCTGTGTGGTGCATGTGTATAGTAGCCTTATTAAAAAAAGCATATATTGTCTAAGGTTGCTATGTGATGGCTATTTATAGTAGCCCTATTAAAAAAACCATAGAGTATATGTTTAAGGCTATGTGATGCATATTTATAGTAGCCTTCTTAAAAAAACCATATAGTATATGTTTGAGGTTGCTGCGTGTTGTATGTTTATAGTAGTCTTATTGAAAAACCATAGAGTATATATTTAAGGCTGTGTGATGCATATTTATAGTAGATTTATTAAAAGACCATATAGTACATGTTTGAGGGTTGCTGCGTGTTGTATATTTATAGTAGTCTTGTTAAAAAAAATATATAGTATATGTTTAACCAAGGGCAACATTCGTATAGCAAAGCAATAACAAATGCTGCAAAGTTACAGCACGTCTATTTTGAAAGCCAGAATACCTCTAATCACATCACGAGCCTGAGGAACTCGAACTGAACACTCGGCAAGTGTCAAAGGGCGTAAATTGTGTAGGCGAGAAAGATACAAAATACGTGACAATTCCTCCGAGGCAATACAATGTACAATGCTGCATGAATACCACGCTTGAGGTTTTCAAAAGGAGATGTGCGACCGGTGGCAGGCGAAAAGCCCATGCGATAGATTTTGACCTGACCAGAGATACACACAGGTCCTACTGAATGTACTCCACATTAAAATCGGTGGTAGATAGCTTACATTGAGCATATACACCACAAGACAGGACAGGATGCGGGTGCCTGTGCGCAGAACATTCCACACTTTGACAATTTATACAACTACCTGTGGCTAATTCAGTGTCTGTGAGACATATAATATTGAATTGTTTGAAATAGTCGTCTGATTTGCTGTCAATGTTATCTGTATCCACGTGGAGCTTCACGCGCGGGTTGAGATCCTGTTAAATGATACCAACATCCGAAGAATGAGACCCACATTTCCCAATCGAACGAACCCAAACGACACTTTCCCAGTCAAAAGAATTTATAGAAAGGAATAAATAACCGGAGACACACCTCGCTGTTTAGGGGCCTATACATGGGTTACATTTCGTCATTTAGAGGTCTATACATGTTTACATATCGCCATTTTTTTTGTGCAAAATCAAATGGCGGTCTGAGAACGCATGCAGAGGAACTCACAAGCTCAAATACACATAAAGTCGACGATAACAGCCAATCAATCATTCACAGGGTATGCGCAAGAGCTGTTGCAGGGAGGCAATGAGGTGAACGAATCCCATGATACTACTTGCAAGAATGGCACACACGATTATAGTAGCTGTACTAGAATACGTACGTTTCGTGAACAAATGAATGAAAATCTCCTAACAAAAGACTAGAACGAACCAATTCGCAACATGGTGTTGGAGCCATTTCTGTTTAAAGCCAGCATTGAATGCAATCGAAAGCGATGATGGGTAGGGCAAGCGCAAGTAGTGTTTATTAACTACTCACCATGACTGATGTAAGTCTGTGAAAACGTTGCTGATGGCAATACCAGTTTCCGCTTGACCACAACCCTTGGGGTGGCAAGAATACGTTAAGTACATGTATATTTGAATATATATTGCTTGTGTTGTGCGAATTATCTGACAATCATCAATCAGACGTTTAAAATACATACATTTATTATTGCTTACCTGAAGGCGACCAAGCGCGGCCTGTACCCGGTTTTGACCTGCAGCGGTCGCTTTATCACTGAGGAACGTGCCGGTGAGGTCGGCGGGTTCTACTGTGTGGTGGTCTAAGATTGTAACACTACCAACTCCTGCAAGAACAATCGTTTTCAGTACTTCGTTGGCCAGAGCCTTCACACCATGTACTAGGACGTGGGCAGATGACATCCTAGTAACAATAGTGGTAAAGGGTTTTTAGATCATAAAATACAGTCATTTTGTGACAAATAAAATAAACGCTAAGAAAATTCAAAGCAAACTCAGAGTGTGCGTTAGTATGATATATATATATATATATATATATATTATTATATATATCTATTATATATATATATATATATATATAAACATATATATATATATATATATATATATATATATATATATATATATATATGTATATATGTATATATATGTATGTGTGTAGGTTTGTGAATATATATATATATATATATATATACCATTATGCTATGAATATATATATAATATATATATAAGAGCATATACATATTATATATATATTATATATATATTATACACATACATATATATTATATATGTTATATACATATATAAGGATTTATATATTTAAATTTATATATATATATATATATACATATATTATATATCTATATATATCTATATAATATATTATTACATGATTGTTGTATGTCCATATTATAAAAGCATATTATTATAGTATACATGTATATTATAATGCATAATGCATGTATATATATGTAATATATATACATATATTATTAATATGTATTGACATACATGCATGTACGTATGCGTGCATGCGTGATGCGTGTGTGCATGTACGTATGTATGTATTGTACATTATTATTGATGTGTGTGTGTGTGCGTGCGTGCGTGTGTGTGACGTGTACGTGCGTGTGTTTTTGTGTGTGTTTGAACCTGCGCATTTATTTCATTCAACCATATATATTATATTATATATTATATATATATTATATGCATATGTAATATATATTGTGTAACCAAACCATACTATCCACCATCCATCATCCATGCCATTTTTGTTTTTGCATATGTAATATTATTGCCATATATTATTATAATATATATGTATATGATTGATATAATATATATGTATTATATATTACATATGTTATATAATATGTATATTATATATTATATATATATTATTATTATTATTATAACATTATATTAATAATATATTATTATTATTATTATTACAATACATGGCCATTGTGCATGCATATACGTATGGCATGTATTATTACATGTATTGTATTATTTAAATATTATATATAATATTATTAATAATAACAATAATATATATATAATAATACAATATATGCCATATATATACATGTTATGCATGTATTGATTAATATTAATATGTATGCATATATGTATGTGTGTAATATATATACAATATGAACATATACAGTATTATTGCAATTATGTGTATGTATTACAATAAATGTATGGTATGATATACTGTATGTATATATGTATACAATATATAATATATATACATAATATTGTACATTATTACGTTAATTACATGCATACATGCATATTGCATGGTATGTAATAATATATTAGCATAACAATATACAACATACCAATAATATCATTACATTGATACACATATTGCTACATGATAATAATAATATTATTGCATAATGTATTACATTATGTATTAATAATAATATATATTATATTACAATATGTTATGCATAATATTGAGCATGGCATTACACAACACATATGTAACACAACAATAGCCATACATATACATATATATGTAATATATAATATATATTATGTACACATATATTATATACGTGCATATGTTGATATATAATATATGTAATATATATATATATATATATACAATATGTTATATACATGCTATAATATTATATACATGTATTGTTATATATTATATATAATATATATATATTATATATATATATATATATATATATATATATATATATATATATATATATATATATATATATATATATATATATATATATATATATATATATATATATATATATATATATATATATATATGCATATATGTATATATATATATATATATATATGTATATATATATGTATGTGTGTGTTGATGATGTGTGTTTGCGTGTGCGTGATTGATTATGTGTGTGTATTTGTGAGCTTGTGCGTATATATATGTATATATATATATAAAATATATGTATTTATGTATGTATATACGGAAGTTCCGAACGTTTGTAAAGTGATGCTGTGTAGGAAGATATGTTCATATATCATTGAAGAAATCTACAAAAAAAGTCCAGAGCGGGGAACTGTATAATTTTCTATAGCCGAATTCATAAAAATTGACAACTACTCATATTTCACGATTTAATGGTGGTTCGTGGTCATGCATGTGGTTCGTGTGATTTGTGTATGTCGACAAATACTTTCAAATACACAACAGTTTCAACCGGTCACAAAATGGCATGGTGCGGACATACCTCTGCTGCGCCTCAGCTCCCCACAGGCGGATCTGACGATCGTAGAGGGTAGTTTCGTCCTCATTCATGGTTTATAGGCTTAACTGTGTGTATCCTAGCTTCTCTATATATGCAATCACTTGTGAGATAGGATAACCACTGAATACCACAGTAAATGCGGTGTCTTTATTTTTATATTTGTTAATTTATGTGCGTAGTTGCCGGTGTTGTACTCTGTTGTACTGCAAAATAACTATGTAGCCTATGTATCTATTCTACTTCCCGTACCCACAAGTCCCACACTCATACTCTCATAGTCATAGATCAGTCTCTCACACTCCAGACTCCAAAGTCCAGGCCCCAGGCCCATGGCCCGTGGTCCGTGGAACCGAGGCAAAACATAGGCCAATAGAAATCAGCTTATTCGGGCTTATAGATGCCGCCAACTTTTTGGCGGCAAATCTGCATTGATATGTACTCCATAACATGTCAAGTTGTGTTGTCAATATTGAGTCAACAGTGAGTCATGCATGACTCATGACCATTAAATATCTTGTGCATTTTATTCCTGTCGTTTTTGGTCCCCGCACTCGCAGGCGCAGACCCGCAGCCCGCAGTCCGCAAGTCTACAAGGCTATAAGCGATTTTATCTCATCAAGTCGTGAGTGCTGTATATATGCTGCTTATTGTACATAAAATATAACTGTTTATTGTACGTTACCGAAAGGGGATGTGCGTCTGTGCGAGAGTGTGTTGATTTGCTCTACATATATATTACATTCGACACTTCTTCGGGCCCTTACTTTATGTACGATGTCATCATTTTCCGTAAACTGAGAGAGAGTTTTATTCAAGATATACAGTAATTTGTGTGAAAATCAATGCATTTTTTTTTTACGTGTGACTTGACACACATATAGAGGTGTGGGGCCTAATAAACCAGAACTTGATATTAATCAACCACAACCGCCTTCGGGTCCAAACCCATTTGTATGACAGTATTGTTCTTATTTTGATTATCATGCTTCTGAGCGCCAGTAATTGATTCTTTCTCCAGCTTAATGGGAGTGTGTTACCTGTTCTGAAAGCTATACTAGCACGCTTACAGGCTTCAGCAGCACAGATTGGCGCCGGTTGACGAATTTGTAGTCTTGTACACCACTACTTATATAGGAATGTATTGAATGACGAAATTGCTCAATATTGTCATAATAATAATCCCTACTTTGTAGTCCGCCTTAAAGCCATTTGCTTTTTGTATAAGCATGAGACTATCATTATGTATCCCTTGTGTAGTTCCAAGACAGCTCGCAATTCTAACTCAGCGGATATTCAGTTCTGTGAAATAAATGAACATATTTCACAGGCACAGTAATCATCGTATCGGTATGAAGCGAGAGCCCTATTCCAGAACGCCTTGTATAAATCTGAAGTGGTCGTTGGCGAAGCTCACACTCTGTCAACCTATCGAGCTGTGTACACCGAATAGCTTGCTTTTTTTTTTCATGGGCTGCAGGCTAGTGGACTGCAGGTGATGCAAGTTACAATCAATGAGGTGCACACTAAAAATAAACGTCGTGCGAACATCCATAGTGGACCTATCCGGTAGAAGACGAAAACGTTGAGGATACCATCTATGAAGATATGTAAAAATAAAAATGGCAGGCGCGACGACACTTCGATACGAGCACAAGTCGACACTTAATCAACATCGAGATCCCAATACCTTCAAATCGATATATAATAGTGACATGCAATAAACGTGCTATTTGATACAACTCATACGTGTGATGAGAACACATTGGTATATAGGTGCAAACAGCATACCTCCCTAACAAGCACTCGGCATCGCTGACCCTGGTAAGAGCTCAGCATAGTCAACGCACTCCAAACCTTCCGCACATCACTGTTAAAAAGGTATAGACAGGAGGATAGATAGTAAGTATTTGTCAAGTGACGAGTCGACATATACACTCTAACCGTAGAAACAAACCGGATTCTGAACTTGACGTTTACTGGTGTGAATATCGCAAACTACACTGTATCCCATGTAACTACATACAATCAGTACACATACCGAAACAACTCGGTTTCAGCAAAGAATAGTCAGTTAGATCTTAAAAACATCAAATGTACGGTGTCAAAATTTCACGTAAACAGGTCCAGACACAACTTTAAAGTCGCAAAGGGGAAAAATAGACAGCATGTGATGTATATCTGATAAACACAGTATGGTCTGTCCAATAAGATTGGTGTCCATATTCTTATAGGCATATCTTTTGTGTACTTACACGGCGACATTCTCTATATCATCGTTTACTACAGGCATACCTTTTATGTACCACTATGGTAACATTTTCTATATTATCGTCCATCTCGGTGACCCGGACAGTAATAGATGCCCCTACACTGCCATGTAATTGCTGCAGAGCAAATTGAATGATGTCAGTCACATTTTTCGCTTCTGTTAGACGGTTGGCACTTTCAAAGTCTCTGTGAAATGAGGATGATATATATTAAAAGAGGTCAACATTCAATAAGCTCGCCGCACACGACTGAGATTGTGTTGATTCATGATTTCTACTTGGGCATATACGAGTAAGCAAGCATAGGGTCACATCGGACCAAAGGCTGAAAGGTGGTCAGATGTTAACTAATAAATGTTGTTCCCGCTGATGCTACATACATTCTCAATTTTAGTGCATGGCTGTCCTCCATAATATCTGAGATCTTCTGGTGTGATAAGTCCGTTGTTGGGCATAAAAGTTATGGTGTATTCATATTATTGATAAATACATAGCCTTCTGATTTCTCAATCACACATAAAATAGAGACGCTTTACAAATCATACGATCATAACCAGAGCCTTCTGAATCACACACCATAGCCGTGTTTTTTGAGAACGCTCTGATACGACAGGCATTTTACAAAATTCATCCATTTCTCAAAATTGGCTGAGGCTCGGCCTCGGGTGAGTCTCGAACCTGTGACAACTGCCAAGCGCAATGAAATTTTGAAAATAGACCGTTCCAAAATAATCGGCATACGAGTTTTAACTTTTATTACGCCGCAGAGAGAGTTGCTGTGTAAATAGTGTTGCACCACATAGAGCTTATGACCTATGAGCCGGCAAATTGAACTGGGCCGGCAAAAAATAATATTAAATTTAAAGTGATGTATGTAATGATGTAATAAATACTCATTGCAGTTACATAACAGTTAAACACCCGTCTGCAACAGCACAGCACAATATACAGCATCATAACATGAGTGCAGCAGAACCCACCATCGAAGAACCAGTTGATCTGGTAAAGCTCAGTTTAGATGAACGCATTCTGGTCAAGTTAAGAGGCGACCGCGAGCTCAAAGGCAAATTGCATGTATGTCTACCCTTATTGAAGAAATACGCTCCCAAGCCTATCGATTTTTGAAATAACGAAGTATGCAAGATAAAATGAGTGTTACTATATGAAGATATGTGTATGTTACCTCCAACATATAGGGATGCAAATGAATCCAGTGTAAATGCCCTATCCTGCTCGTGATTTGCCATTAAAACGTATTTACATATAGAACTATATATATATATATATATATATATATATATATATGTATATATATATATATATATATATATATATATATACATATATATATATATATATATATGCATATATATGTATGTATATATGTATGCATGAATATGATATATATGCATGCATACATATATATATATATATATATATATATATATATATATATATATATATATATATATATATATGATGATGATGTGTGTGATGGTGTGTGTGTGTTTTATGTGAAGGCACTATAAAAATTGCTTTATTTATATATATATATATGTGTATATATATAAAATATATATAAATATTGACAGTTTGTGTTGTTTGTTTATGCTATAGATTCTCACATGTTTTTTAATCCGGGTATGGTTTGCGTATGTTTTCGGGTTTGTTTCATGTGTGTGTATGCACACACAAATAATAATATATATATATGTATATATATAATATGTATATATGCATATATATGTTTGTACGTTTATGTATATATGTGTATAATATGTATATATATAATATATATATATAATATATAATATATATATGTATATATATATATATATAATAATATGTATAATATACATATATGTATGTTATATATGTATTATATATATATGTATAATATATTATATATATGTATATATATATATATATATATATATAATAATAATATATATATATATATATATATATATATAATATATATATATATATAATATTATATATATGTATGCATATGGTAATATTATATATGTGTATATATATATATATGTGCATATATAAGGTATGTTTATATATATTTTTATATGCAATGATATGCTGACAGACATATGCACATACATTCATATATGCTATATATATATATATATATATATATATATAGAACACTGCACACACACATATATATATATATATATATATATATATGTGTGTGATGATGCATATATTTATTTATGTACATAAGTGTGTGCATGGATTTTCTTTTTGAGAATATGTACAATATATATATATATATATATAGTCATTGTAATTTTGATTCAACTAGAATATAATACAATGCTTACACATACAGTTTCCATATGTTCATCATTGCATCGTTTTCTGATTCATATTCAATATGTACCAGGCACACCCAGTTTATAGCACATCAACATATAGTGTTCTGGTTCTTCTATATATCTCATATGTACGTGAGTGCGTTTATGCGTATCTTAATACACCTAGAATGTTCGTATGTTTATTATTTATTCTCAATACTCTTGTCAGGCGTACGACCAGCATCTGAACATGATTCTCGGAGAAGTCGAAGAGACCATCACGTCCGTTGAGATTGATGACGAGACCCTTGAAGAAATGATTAGAGTATGTCGGCACGTTTTCATTGTAATTACGCTTTTTTTGTTGCAAGGTGTATGCCGCCTGTTGATTGATTCACATGTAAGTGGATCAATCCACCTCGATTAGTGTTGCGGATCATCTTCTACGCCTATCAATATTAGTGTATCGACAATAGTACATATGCTGACGTTTTGCTAATACACGTATTTTTGTCATGATTTTCCCTGGCGTCAACGATACTTTGCTCATAGTTGTTTCACTGGGAACAGGCTTCTTGCCGAATTGAAGTTAACTATAGTTCTTGGGTACAAAATACCACTATACTCTTATGTGCATTGTAGATTTAACGTGCAAATTGGGAAGCCTGCTGCTAAATTTTAGGCAACCACTTGCTTTACTACAGACGACGAAACGACAAGTACCCCTTTTGTTCATTAGGGGCGATGGTGTAATTCTGGTGTCCCCCCCTGCTCGGGCAGGATGGTAGATTTTCTGCCGTAACAGTAACTTGCGTAGGTATACACTCTGCTATGTGGACAGTAAAGTCTTCGACAAAGATACTGCCGTGATAGTGTATAGCCTATGAATATGAATTAGTAGCTTATGGGACACTTGGAGCTACATCTATGCTGAGAGTGCGAACCTATAGTATCAACAGGAAAGTTGAATGGGTCACGCCGGTGTGCAGGAGTGTACCGAGGCGGAACTAAAAAAAATGCATTTGCATTTGTTTGTTCTTATAGATTTGATTTGGCGGAAGTTATCGGAGCCTTTTGCCTCAATTTTTTAGTACGATTGATGGCTTTATAAATCTCTCTTATGTATCTATGTATCTATGTATCTATGTATCTATGTATCTATGTATCTATGTATATATATATATATATATATATATATATATATATATATATATATATATATGTATGTATGTATCTATGTATATTAACCCCTCCCACAACGTGCATAAGAGTCCACAAAATGTATTATATATATATATATCTCTGGCCCAACCCTGGGCATCATTCAGCATCGTATCCCGTGCACACACACTACTCTCTATAGTGTCGAAACTCGAGACTTGGCTATTTATTTAGAGTGTAAATAATCGTAGCCTACTAAACATGACCCTGAATATTTTATTTATACTCATGACCTTCGAAGCTCCAATCTTCCTAGCTCTACATATAGTTACCAGTTATTTCCATACTATTTAGTTGTTATACTATATATAAATATATATATAAGACAACATATATTTATAAATTATATATATATATATATATATATATATATATATATATATATATATATGTATATACATATATGTATATATATATATATATATGTATGTATGTATATATATATATATATATATATATATATATACATAATATATACATATATTGTATTGTGTGATGTGTGTGTGTGTGTATGTATGTGTATATGTATGTATATATATATATATATATGTATATATATATATATATATTATATATATATATATATATATATATATATATATATATATATATATATATATATATATATATATATATATATGTATTATATATATATATAGATATATATATATATATATATATATATATATATATATATATATATATATATATATAAAAAGTCTGTCTAAATTTTAATACTAAAAAAATAATAAGACAGTGTTCAATTTTCAGAAGGCTAAAATATGTTGAGAGGTTCTTTGATATTTGTACTTTTGAAATATTTTTATATATATTTTGTTTTTTAGCTGGAAAAATAAGAAATAATATATAAATACATTACACATAAACAACTGGGTTTTTTTAAATGAGAACAAATTATTGCTATATTTATTTATATTATCATTTTTTTTAAATGCATACTATTTATTTATATATATTTCTAAATAAATATGTATATATTTATATATATAATTTAACTCTTTGTTGTTGTTTTTTTTAAACTACATAATATACAAAACAAAGTCACCAAACTCCAAAGAAAGTTATAATATGTAAATGTAAGTCGAATTTTTATTGTTTTCTAAAATTTACAAAAATGCAATATAATAAAAATATGTTTTGTTTTAAAACAAAACAAAGTTTAAAAACAAAATAAATTCTAACTTTTATTGGAAATCGTATTTATTTATGTTCACAGAGCTCGGCCTTCGGCTTGAACTTTGAGTCACATGAGTGGTGACTGGCGCCAAGATGAGCCTTGATTGAACAGCAGGCAGCGGGCAATGAAAAACTCAAAAACAGAACATGAAAATCATAGCCTTTTCTAAATTGAACAGAAAACTCGGTACTATTTATAATAAGAATATTAGTTGCCCTCAGGCCCCAGGGCTCGGAGCGTTTCGAAGCACCTCTAAAATATATGAATATAGTGGACATGAACGGTACCATTATTTAAAAAAAGCGACTTTTTAAAACACAATCAAACACAATGATAGCGAGGAGAGGGTCATGTTTGCATTTCATGAGCCCGCTTATGTTAGTAGCGTTCATTGCACTATCTATGTATGCGTCAGATCTCAGCCATAAAAACACTCAACTGCAAAATACATTAAAAAATATCAGTCATAGTGTCCAGCATGATTTAGAAGCACTTGATATACCTAGTGTGTCCAAAGCCTCACTTGGTACGTCCGGGGTGAACGCTGATGGGAAGGTTGAGTCTGGAAGTAATGTTACGACTGTCGACCCTGCGCTATACAGGAAAGCCATGGTATACGTAGAGCCACGCCAACAAGAGACGGCCATGAACGTCCTAAGCAACTTCAACGGTAACATGCCGACTGATGGGATTTGGTAATTGTGCATTCACCGTCTAACGAACAATTTATGCGTGATAGAGTTAATAAATTGCAGCTACATGGACGCATTGTGCAGTTCAAACGCCTTCTGCCTGACGAATTCACCTCGGAAGCTTACAATGGACTGTTTCTCTCAGCCGAATTTTGGTATAATTTCGAACAGGAACACTTGTTGGTTTTCCAGAGTGACGCAGTGTTATGTTCCAATTCGCCGTTCCAAGCGGATCACTTCACACAATACGATTACATTGGCTGCGGATACGCAAACAGTCACGGAGAAGCTACTAACTTTCACTGGGCGCCTTGGCCGTTTTACGGTGTTGGGGGTCTATCTATGCGATCGAATAGCTTCCAGAAAAGATGTCTTGAAAGCAAAGAATTACACCATTACAAATCCACAGTGGAAAACGGGGGCGAAGATGTGTTCTTCAGCATGTGCCTACACAACGGGTATGGCCGTAGGCCGGAAAATGCCAAAACACTGCGACGCTTCTGCAACCAGCAAGTAATGCGAGAACCTAGTTTTGGTGTACATAAATTCTGGGCTCAGATGTACGAGCACGCACCCTCGAATACCAAACCATTAATAAAGCATTGTCCCGAGGCGTTGGTGTTGAGGCCAGAGGCACCCCTGGATCCACAGTGGAAAGCTGTGACATCCCCGCATCCACAGTTTAACGTCAAGGCTTGGGAGAAAAGAGCTAGAAAAACAGTCATGGAATACATACCTCAACACCATTTTGACGAGGAGAAAGAGAGAAGTAGGAACTTGGTGAACTTGGATGATGTACCTGGCCAAGAACATGCAGACTTCGGTACAAGATCCACCATCGGTATAAGCGTGCCAACACAGAAGTAGAATTAAATATATCAAAGCCACAATACACTACAGCTAGACAATTAAATTGTTTATTGGGATATAAAAATATTTTGTGCGCGAACTATAGTATACCAATTAGGACTCTATTTAGGCAGACAAGTGTTCAAACTAAAACAAACAGATAAAGCTATCGACGTGCAGTTGACAAGTTATATTTTTGAGGAGTATATACGTGGAGAAAATTATACATTATATATATATATATATATATATATGAGTGTGTGTGTGTGTGTGTGTGTGTGTGTGATGTACGTGTATTATATATATATATATATTTATATTATATATATATGTATATATATATATATATATATATATATATATATATATATATATATATACATATATATGCATGCATGCATGTATATTATATATATATATAATATATTTTATGCATTTAAACATATCATATAAATATATATATATATATATATATATATTAATGTGCATATATGTCCATATACACTATATACATATGTGTGTATGTGTCTTTGTGCAGATTACGTATGCATGTATATGTGTTTGAATGTGCATTTTATGCATATGCATGTATATATATATATGTATATATATATATGTAATATATATGTATATATATATGTGATGTATGTATGATATTATATATATACATATATATACCATTCTCATTCTGGTTGACAAAAACGAGCAGCAGCTTTTTTATGTCCACAAGGCATTACTCCCCCCATACGGATGAAGCTTCAAGATTGTTGCTGTGCATCAAATGAATGCATGTTATATATATATGGTATATTATGCATTATTATTAATATTATAATACATTATATGTATTATATGTAATATATTATTATATGTATGTATATATACATAATATTATATTCCTTAAACACATATGTATTAACATTTGCACATTATAATATATATATAATATTATTATTAATAATATATAGTATTATTACATGCTATTATTGGCATACACATTGATTAATACGTAATAATATGTACGCATATTATTATGTGCATGCATTATTACAACATGCATACATGTTATTATGCATACGCATGCATTATTATTACGTATTGATGATAATGTATTATGATATGCCAATTATATATAACGCATGTTATATGTTATGTATAATATATATTATATATTATGTATATTATATATATATATATATATTATAATATTATATATAATAATATTATATATATATAATATATATATATATATATATATATATATATATATATATATTAATATATTATATATATATATATATATATATATATATATTATATATATTAATATATATATATATATATATATATATATATATATATATATATATATATATATATATATATATATATATATATATATATATATATATATATATATATATATATATGCATAAATATATGCTTAATTTTACATCTTTCTCTATGCAATCGCTCGAGGTATTATTTAACGTTATCAACGCTTTCTACTATTCTTTCGCAAAGAGTCCTTGCTTGCGACTATATATGTTTTTATATAGCTGCACAAGGTATAATCTAGAAGGCTGTGTGTACAATTTTAAAATATCTCGTTAAAAAACCCATGCTTATATATTTATAGTTTCACTTTCTGAGAAATTCTGACTCCTGCGATCGTTTTCAGTTTTCATACATATGGAGCCTTTTAATTTCTAAATTCCGACAAATCTTTTGCCAAATTATTTTTTTTTCACACTAGAAGATACAAATTTTGTATTTTGTTTCATAAAATAGATCTCTGATTCTCTCTATGTAGCTCTCAGTGGGTCTGAGGCTCCGAGCACTTTGAAGTTTGGAGTTTATGTAGGAAATGTGAGTATTTGTTTTTTTTGTGAATATTAATGAAAGCGTGAAAGTTGGGAGGCCGTGAACTATTGTTTTTGTTTTTTTGGTTTTGTTTTTAAGAAATAGAGTATGTCCCTATAAACTTTTTTTAAAAATACCGGACTTTTGTCACGTTTTTTGACCAAAAATGGAAACACGTTCCGGTCATAAATGATAAAACTCTATAGGATTTGTAGCATAGAAAGACGATACCGACCGCAAACGATTCACGTTCTCGTTTGTAACGTATTTAGTAGAAACAAGATTCAAACGTAAACGATTCACGTTAAGCCGAACGGTTAAAATATTATCCATACGGTCATACAAATTACTTTTTGAATATTGTATTATTTGGGTAACGTTTTCAAGTCCCCACGTCTGAGACATGTCCTGAATATTTGTCCTCTTGATTTGTGCAAGCCAAAATCATGCGTATTTAATTTTAGTCTATCTCCTCCTAATCGGAGAAAAGACAAAACAAAAACACAAACACAAAGCGTTGATTGGTGACTTCATTCCAGACTTCGTTGTGGCATGTTGTGTAATGTGTGCAGCTCACACTGTTCAGTGTGAGTCACACAGTGACAGTGATCATTGATCAGTCAAAAAAAGTTCAGTCATCATAATTTTGGACCAATTGTAAATATTGATAGGTCAACAGAGGCCTTACAGGGCACCAAATTTTACACCTTATCTTTTAATCTCGCGGAATGTAAAATGTATGCAGGTTTCCTTCCAATGTACATGAAGTATTTGCGCACGAATAAATGATATCTTCAGTCTCACACTGTGTGTCGAGACCTTGTAGTTATTTAAGAATTATAGCGCAAAAGCCCTGCAATTGTCTTGGGAACCCCGTCAATCAAGATTGCACGAAGGTGGTAAGAATCATAGGATTGACAGCAACAACCCGAATTTGCGAAGTTGTCTAGCAGTAGATTTGCACAACAAGTACAGCCACAGCTATGGCTCCGAGGGCATCGAAGCGTCAGCTTGTAGCTACGTCTGACGGTGAAGCTGCTTCTGCTGTAAATTTGAGGTGTGTTCTGTGTCTCGAAGGAGCATATCTTCCACTACAGTGTAGTGCATCATATGACTTGTGGTTATTTCTGGTATCAGTATTGTATACTACAAAAACCAGATGTAAGCAATATATTCATATGCTCTCTATAAGACCAGTGCAATCATATGATTTATGCACTTTGTATCAATGGCGCATTTCCAGTCACTTGATCAAGCGCCATGCGCGCCTGTCGGTGGAATATCAACCACTGAAGGATGCACGATATGGCTCGATGCCGTTCGTCACATCACAAGGTGAATAGTTTCCTGTATCACCTGAACACTATTTATTAGGAACTGCATAGAATCACAACTATATATCACCACAGGATCAATATACATACACACAATACATTTCTGTAGCTGTGGCCAACCAGCATATGTTTAACCTATAGTTCACACTGACGACACTCACTGAGGTATGCCTCAAGTTTAACATTTCTATACTATATATGCATACGCCAGAGAAACCGACACCAAGCCATCTGAGAGAGCTACCAACCATGCATGGGAAACACGCTTTGGGGCACTGGAGATTCTGGCTGTGTACACTGGGTCTGAGCAGGGCGACGGAGGCTTACCAGGTTAGCATCGTGTGGTATCGCTCGTATACACATGCTTTGTGTACGTATAAAGCTTTGGAGAGGATGGTATACACTGTACTTTAAGTATTCGGAAGACTGATTTTTTTTGTGTAGGGCCTCAATGGATTTTGAGTCTTGCGTCAGGCAATCCATACACACACACACAACACCCCTATATCAGCAGAATGAAGCGATGGCTGGCAAGATATAATATCAATGCGATCTTATGCACACACAACACCCCTAAATCAGCAGCATATCATATCAATGCAATCTTATGCACACACAACACCCTTGAATCAGCAGCATATCATATCAATGCCATCTTATGCACACACAACACCCCTGAATCGGCAGCATACCATATCAATGCCATCTTATGCACACACAACACCTCTAAATCAGCAGCATATCATATCAATGCCATCTTATGCACACACAACACCCCTAAATCAGCAGCATATCATATCAATGCGATCTTATGCACACACAACACCCCTAAATCAGCAGCATATCATATCAATGCGATCTTATGCACATACAACACCCTCGAATCAGCAGCATATCATATCAATGCCTATACACACACACAACACCCCTAAATCAGCAGCATGAAGCGATGGCTGGCATATTATCATATTAATACGATTTTATGTACAACATGGGAACTGTATCTCCACCGCTTGTTTAATCTTCTGTGGTACTTGTGTCATGTCACACGCGTAGTAGTTTATATAACTTTTCGAATTCGAATCAACAACCCAATCGTAGGGTGACTGTGTATATGATATTCAGTGCAGTTCGTAAATACATGTATTCACTTAAGATGTATAGAATTACTAGCAAGATCATCAGTTATTATCAATCGTAGGATGACCAGGTATATCATCTTTATATACCGATTGGCAAAATTATCGGATATTTCCTATCGTAAGGCGCCTTTATACATGATATTCAGTGTAGTACGTGTATGCATCTATTCACTTGAATATATAGAGCTACTAACACGATTGTCGGATATATGTATACAATCCGTATAGGACGTGAATTCGGGTTTGTAAGGTTAGTCGACGACGTCTTATTTGGCGACACGGATGAAGAAGACAGTATCGAAGTGGAATGGCTGGAGGAGGAGCGTCCAACTGAGACCACTAGTGACGAATTAATGGCTGATGAAAAACTAGTTTCCAATGGTAAGGCTACTAAAAGCAAGAAGGGGGGCAAAAAGGCCCGAAACAAGGGCAAATACAAGGCCAAGCTCAGCGACGGAAAGAACGCGACCGATGTGCAAACGGTGGGTGCTGACCAACTGACGAGTGCGTCTGCTGGACAAACCAAGGTGTCTGGTGATGCAGAAGCCAAGCCCAAAGACAGCTACCTACTGCAGTACCACGGCGACGGCTATGGCTATGTATCCATTGGCGCTATCATCTGTTCCGTATCAGATGTGGTCAGTGAAGATAAGACGGGCGTGGTGAAGGTGCAGGTATGTTGGGCAGCCTTTGGCTATAGATGTGTAGAGGCGATGGTGACTTTATAACAGAGCATGAGCTTCATGAACCTTCTTATGTGGCTGTGTGTTGCACATTTCGTTGTATTTTGGGGTATCTCATGACATCAGAGTGCGATGTGATTACTTCTAACGATCTGTGCACTCACCCGCTAGCCCGTATCAACCACTATGCCGTTTGTTCCCACCCCTGAGTGGTTGAACAAATGGTTAAAAAGGATCAGAGATATAGATAGGGAGTGGTGCTGGTGCCTATCACACTCAAATAAGGCATAATCCATCCAACCCCATCTAACTCCATCTACCACGCCTCACAGGAGAAAGCTCTGAAGTACGTGCGAGATCGCCTAGATGCGCAACTGAGTGACGACTACAACCGCTTTGTGGACGAGGCAAAGTACCCGGACTACACTCAGCGCATGCGTGCAAGCGGCCGCAAACGCGTTAAGGTGGAGTTCATCGCCGACAGCAAGAGTGACAGAAATACGGCTGGTGCAGGTGGGCGCAAGGCAGCAAAGAGCCAGGGCAACCGCCTTGCGAGGTCGTCTAAGAGGTGTGTGTAATTTATTGTAGATAGGTCTTTTAGGTGCTGTAGGTGGGTGTAAGATATTGTAGGAAGGTGTTTTGGATGCTGTAGAATGTTGAATAATAATGTTCGTTCGCTGATTGTTGCCATTTTGATAGCAAACCAAACGACAAGGTATGTGTAAGATATTGTAGGTAGGTGTTTTGGATGCTGTAGGTGTGTGTTATACAGGTATGCATGTGTTTGTAGACACTCAGTGGGTGTGGTTTAGCGCCCACAGCCTTGTGGAGGTGGAGCTTAACAGCGCCGACACAAGCGACCTTCCAGGAGGTATGCGTGCCTGTACTATGCACTCAGAATCTGCTTGGTCAGAAGTGTGTATGTACTCTGGGTGTACGTCGTGAAACACAACGGTTTGTCTCGTTTTTTAAACCGGGTTCATTGGCCCTACATTCCATGTGCAAACTTAGTCCGTCTGGCGCATGTATGGACTACTGATGTATATTGGCAACAGACTGTTGTCAAGGTCACACTTGGCACAACTGACATAAACATGGTACAGCTGATATATCGGGACAGTTATTTGGAGACCCTGTTTGTCTCATACGCATCTCCCCACACAGCAATAAATATAGACATCACGTCTATGCACGCACGCCAATTAGGAGTATATTGTTATTGCGAGGTGTCCTGTGTTCACTTATTTTGCGTAACTGTAAGCTTATTTGGACACCTGACAATATACGACTGTAGCCCAACAAAGCCTCGTACCAGCGGAGTGTCTGTGCGAAAGGGCAAGGCGGTGAAACGGGAGGACATATTGCAACCAAACTCGGAGGTGCAGGTGCAGCCAGACCCATTTACAGTCAAGACGGGGAAGCTCAGTATCTGTGGAGGTTAGTTATGCTTTGCCCCACCATTTCACGATCAAAGGAAAAGTTCGGTATTGTTATAGGCACACGTCTGTGGTACGAAGTGTCCTAATATACGAATATGGTATGTTGTTGATCGATGGCTAACTATGGCGCAAACACCGTGTGTTTGTGGGTTGTGGGTCTCTCGAGGTTCAATGGTGTTGTGAGAGAGTACGTGATTGCATGCGTACACCCTTCGCATTGAGAGTATTGTACATATACTTTGTATTGAGAGTATTGTACATATTTTTTGTATTGATTGTATAGTACATATACTTTGTATTGAGAGTGTTGTACATATACTTTGTATTGATTGTATGGTACATGTACTTTGTATTGAGAGTATTGTACATATACTTTGTATCGATTATATAGTACATATACTTTGTATCGAGAGTGTTGGACAAATACTTTGTAATGATTGTATGTTGTATATATTTTGTATTGACATTATTGTACATATACTTTGTGTTGATTGTATAGTACACATATTTTGTATTGATTGTATTGTACATATACTTTGTATTGAGAGTATTGTACATATACTTTGTATTGAGAGTATCGTACATATACTTTATATTGATTGTATAGTACTTATATTTTGTATTGATTGTATGGTACATATACTTTGTATCGATTGTATTGTATATATACTTAGTATAGATTGTATAGTACATATACGTTGTGTGCGTTATAAATGAACGCACAAGCTTAGAGACACTATCTACCTCAGTGACAGGTTATATAAACTGAAGGCTTGTCCCTGTTCTGTTTTCTATTTATAGGCGCAGTATACGGCAGGCAGTTGCTTTTGTTTGTTATGGCTGATCCTCTCAAATACAAATGCTCACTCGCCTCATATGAAGGTGTACTTCTATAGACCTACCTACACGCCCATTCTATGAAAGTGTACTTCTATAGACCTACCTACACGCCCATTCTTTATTCATATTTACTGCTGACACGCAACCGCTGTGTATGCACACACGCAGGCGATATCGAACGGTGCGGGAAAGAACTCATACGAGCGTATCGATCTGGTGACTCTGCGGTGTTCAAAAAGCTGTGCAAAGGAAAGAGCACTGACCTGCATTCACTGTATGCCACTCAAAGTGTGGATCTGCACAAAACGGCCCTGGACTACGCCATCGTAGCCGAGGATAAGGTACTGTGTCTGTGAGGCTCAAATACTTATGTGCTTAGGGTTACTGTA
>LUCW03001907.1:27500-30000 GCA_001586965.3 Sphaeroforma sirkka | reverse complement strand
TACTCACAACCATCCCCCATAACCCCAGGCCAACGTACCCCCAACCTTCAGCGGTGGTGGCAAGAACGCTCTAGCCGTACCCTGGGTGGTGCAGCGTATGTTGAATCGCTCCGACCTCGACGTCACAGTAGCCGACGCACAGGGAAACACAGCCCTGCACGCCCTCGCCTCGCGTTGCTATGGCAACCAGACGGCCCGAGAGCGGATTATGGGGCTGTACGATGAGCTGCTGACGCGAGGGGCCAATGCGTTGCAGCAGAACAACGAGGCGCAGGTGGCCGTTGGGTGTGTGTTAATGCAGAAGACGTTCTGGCACACTCCCGTGGAGAAGTTGCTGAGACACGTGAAGCACGACATCACCCCGGGGTACGGCTGAGGGTGCAGTGGATATATATATATACGTGTGAGTGAATCAGTTAAAGTACTGTATAGACTTGTGTGTGAATCCGTTAGCGTACTGTATAGGCTTGTGTATGAATCCGTTCTGTTGCACTTTCGTGTGTATGCATACTATGTTACACATACTTGACTATTATATATACACATACTACGATATATAAATACACTCACGTTACATACACACACGTACTCTAATACACAGCCCCCGAAGTGGCGGCAATACGCTACTGCATCTTCTTCTGAGCAAGATTGCGGATGCCACATCCAGCGACAGCGACAGCTTTAAACGGATGTTCGGTACTTTGCGTGACACTGTGGGCGAGGAAGTGTGCGGGCGATGGGCTGAGACGGTTAACGATGACGGCTACACTCCTGTACTGGTGGCGTTTGCTGGTAGGTATTTCTATTGATAGAACACATGAGTAAATTATTAATAGAACACATGAGTGAATGTATGGTGTGGATATTCGGTACTTTGCGTGACACTGTGGACGAGGACGTGTGAGGGCAATGGGCTGAGACGGTTAACGATGACAACCACACTTCTGTATTAATGACGTTTGCTGGTAGGTCTTGTCATATTTCTATTTCTAGAACACATGAGTGAATGTATGGTGTGAATGTTCGGTACTTTACATGACACTGTGGGCGAGGATGAGAACGGGAGGTTGACTTCTACTGATTGGTAGTGAGCTGTTTATAGTTCACTTATTTTAACGTACGAGACGAGAGTAGTGTTACTAGGTACGAGCTCTGCTACGCCAGATGGCTATATCGATTACTTCACTCAACTGTATGTTAACATACCTACACAAACATACCTACACGAATAAACCTACACACACAGCGGTACAGAAGAACTGGACCTCTCGCACACATCCGTCTGTGCCGCTTTTAGATTTTGTTGTGAGTGCTCTCCCGAGACACCTAGACGCGTGTGTGACTCGCACGGCAGCCTTCAGCGATCTGGTTGTCATGGCAACGCGCATCGCGGCGACAACGGCGACAGATTTCATTCTGTTTGAGGGAGAAGGAGGTAGCGAGGACCAGGTATAGTAGATGATGAGTCATGACTGTATATGAATAGGTGTACAACAACAACACACGCACACAACAACGCACACACAACAACATACAAACAACATCAACATCATCGACACACATAACAATACACTCACAACAACAGCAACACATAACTACTGCAACACACATAATAACATACACATAACAACGCACACGCACATAACACAACCATCACATGTCAAATAATTGTCGCAGAAAAAGAATGGACGATCAAACAACGCTGGTAATCAGCGCCGTCGACCATTCTACCACTCAGATGATTCTGATTCAGGTATATTCAATGCTTGTACTAGAATATATATATATATATATATATATCCCTCGCGCAAGCTTGCAAGTATACGTATACGTATATGTCTATACACCCACGTACGCTCTGAAAAGCTTCAGGTAGATGGATGGTACGTATAGCCGCAGGCTAGGTGCTTTAGGGTTCAGGATCTAGGGTTTGTGTGTATATAGACACTTGGGTGGCTCATGTATATCTAAACCCTGCGCATGGCTCCGACAGATTCGTCTGGAGATAGCACAGACACCAGTGACGCCGACGATGTCGACAGCAGCACCAGCGCGTCTAAACCAGGCACAGCACACACTCAGATCAGATGGCGTGTGAAGGACCAGTATACACCCCACGGCAACATGAACGCGTTCCATTTCATCACCTTAATCCCAGGTATGATATGATTTTAATATTGAGGTATGATGGTAGAAGTTTGGTACTTGGAATACCCATTCTGGTTGAGTAATTGGGTCTGGATAAACTTTTCATACCCAATTATTTTTTTTGATATATATTCCTATAATTAGTCGCTGCGTATATTCATACATCTAAATCGAAGCATACGTCCTCGGGGCATGTGTAAACCCAAAAATTTAAACCCTAAAACCCTAAAGGATACGTTCTCGCTCGTGCCATGTGGACCTATGGACGGCTATGCACCAACCATGCTTCTAGACTCGTTTGTGGCTTTAAACCGCACACAACCCTTCATGTTTTAATTCGTACGTAATCAAA
>LUCW03001907.1:0-25000 GCA_001586965.3 Sphaeroforma sirkka | reverse complement strand
CCGTACTATACACGACGCTTCACGTATGCGTAGAAAATTGATACACAGATATATATCACACTCACAGGTCTCCTACTCACACACTCACAGGTTATCACTGAACTGGTTGTATCGGGTGTATGTCTTGATCTAGAGATAAAGGACCTGTCAGGACAAACGGCCCTGTTTGTGAGCGCGGCCAATAAAAACAACCGATTCGCTGAAGCGCTGCTGAGCGCTGGGGCAGACGCAAATGCGGTCAGCGAAGGAGAAACGCCTTTGGTATGTGAACACATGGACGCGTGTTTCTATCTACTCACACATGTGCATAGGGGAGTATGGAGATTGTGTTGAGTGTGCACTAGGGATTAGGGCTTTAGGGTTGTTGTGTATGCAAACACGCATATAGTTATGTGTCATGGCAGAATGTGGAGTTTTTAAGGTTCTGACACGGCGAGAGTACTAGTGTGATACATGTATGCACATGCAATAGAACAGCCACTGAGCTACCTGGCCAATAGTTTAAGGCTTGAATACCGTCTGTATTCACTCAGTAGCTTATATTATACACGCATGCACATGATATATATTACACATGCATGCAAATGTTATATACGTATGAGCACACACTCATATCGGTGTGTTGTATTCAGGGATTGTGCAGTGGACCATAATCCATGAAGTTAGCGGGTTGTTCTTAACAGTTGTTCACACCTGTGTGCTTGCCATTCGATTATTCCATGTGCATATTTAACAACGGTTTATTTCAACTGTGGGCTTATTGCTCTCTGTCCCTCTCAGCAGTGGTCCACATCTGCGTACGTGTCGTCCGTTTATTGCAAGTACACACTTAGCAAACGATTTAACTGTACACCTATGATTGTCTCTCTCAGACCGTTGCGTGTGCCTTGGGCGACCTATCACTCGTGAAGCTAATGGTGGACAACAACGCAGATGTACACTACCAAACACCGCATAACGGCACCTGTCTACACGTCGCTGTGGTGCAACAGCACGAACAAGTGGTCCAGTTCCTGCTCCAAGCAGGCGTGGATGTGGAGGTTTGTTATATATATATATATATATGTGTGTGTGTGTGTGTGTGTGTGTGTGTGTGTGTGTAATATCTATAAGATATATATATATATATATATATATGTATGTATGTATGTATGTATATATATATATATGTGTGTGTGTGTGTGTGTGTTTTGTTTACTTTTGTTTACTTCTGTTTACTTCTGTTTACTTTTGTTTACTTTTGTTTACTTTGGTTTATTTTTGTATTGTTTTTTTACTGTCCTGGTGTGTTGGATCATCTGTGCGCCTGTGTGCGTATAACGCACCCACAGATATAGGTGAGTAGACATGCAAAGATATATATGCAACGCCCAATCTATCATATACATACCAGCTCCTCAGGAGAAACAAAACAAACTGGTCTGTGCTAAGCCTATTAACATGCAGAAGAAAGCATTAACTCGTTGCTTGTACATGAACATGTGCATGCAGGTGTGCACTGGTCTGTAGATGAACAGCACATGCACCCGTTTGTATATACCACTGATGCACGTATACCCAAGTGTGCCTGACCCAGGACACAATATAGAGGACCGGTCCTAATTGTACGTTAACTCTCGTCTCCTGCGTCAATACCCACACACACCACACACGCACCTAAAAAAAAAACAGGGCAAGGACAGCCGAGCACGCACAGCCCTACACCACGCCGTGTCTAAGGTCAAAGGAGCCAAACAGATGCTCAGGCCAATTGAGGTCCAATTACTCGAGGCAGGTGCAAGTGTTAATGTCCAGGACAAGTACGGACGCACACCACTGCACTACGCATTTGTCAGCACAGACCACGACATGCAGTGTGACTTCCCGCCGAAGCCAGGCAGTAGTACGGGTATGTGGAGACATATATATATATATTTATATATATATATATATTCGTGTCATGGACAACCGCAACATTCCAGTCATAGTTCAACTGTATCCCCAACATTATAATTATAGCCCAATTGTATATCTACCATTCTAACTATACTTCAACCACCTACCTACCATTCCTACCTACCCCCACAGTGGACCCCATTGATCTGTTGACTGCGTTCACAGCCACCAGTACATTCAACCTCAGCACACGTGACATAGACAACCGCAACATTCTGCATTTGGCGGCGGCTGTTGGCGCCACTGTGTGCGCCATTTCATTGGTCGAGAGAGACCCGACACTCGCCGATCAGTTGGACTGCGATGGCAACACACCACTCGCGTGCGCTATATTGAGTCAGAGGGTATGAACTGCGAAACAAAGGTGCATTGTATGTAAACTTGTGTAGAATTATATGCATATAATATTTATATATATATATATACTCATATATATATATATATATATATATATATATGCGTGTGTGTGTGTGTGTGTGTGTGTCATTCTATTGTATAGCTGAAATATAACAACAGCTCGTCAGTACTATATAATGACTGCAAATCTCTCAACTTTATTACCAGGCGCACTCGGCTATTCTGCTGATTAGCAAGGACGCCGGCCTGACCCATCCTATTCACATAGTACGCAAAGAGTGGGTGGACCACAAGCAACCCAAGGCCACCCAAGTAGACAACAACCAAGCTGGACAAGCCACCTCGACCCCTCGTCCCCTCCAGCAACCCACCCCAAAACGGCAAATACGTATAGTATCGAGAGAGACGCGTAGTCCACTTTACTGTGCACTGGATGCGGGGGTTGAGTTCCAGAATGTTGCCCGTTATCTGCTGGCGCGTGGGGGCGTGAGTGTAGTGCAGGTGTTGCGAGATCTGTTTGCGTGTGGTAAGTTTCAGTTGGCCCTGAAGCATATCCGCGAGAACCGCAACAACGAGGTAGGTATACGGCGTCACGTAGGTGTGTGTATTAAGTTTGTAGTAGTAGTAAGGTAGCTATATGTGTGTGTACTAAGTGCTAAATAACGTAGGTATATGTATATGTACTAAGTGTGTAATAGTAACATAGGTATATGTGTGTGTACTAAGTGTGTAATAGTATCGTAGGTATATGTATATGTACTAAGTGTGTAATAGTATTGTAGATATATGTGTGTACTAAGTGTTTAATAACGTATATATATGTATATGTACTAGGTGTGTAATAGTAACGTAGGTATATGCACGTGTACTACGTGTGTAATATAGTATCGTAGGTATATGAATATGTAGTAAGTGTGTAATAAGTATCGTAGGTATATGTATGTGTACTAAGTGTGTAATAGGAACGTAGGTATATGTGTGTAAAAGTAACGTAGGTATATATGTGTGTACTAACTGCAATAGCCAACTCTGTGTCCGCTAATTCTCGGGTGAGCTCACTATACACATTTCTCTCCAACGTATCTCCAAATGTCGTCATTTAACACAGGAGTTGGCTGAGCGTGATGCAGAAGGTATGACTTTACTACACCGTCTGTGTGCCGTGAGTAGCTTCACACACTCTCCTGGCTTTGCCACTACCATTGCCCAGGTATGTGAAGAAAACACCAATATACATATATATATATGTGGCGGTGGGTGGGTGGGTGAATGGATATGAATATATATATATATATATATATATATATATATATATATATATATATATATATATATATATATATATATATATATATATATATATATATATATATATATATGTATATATAATATATGTATATATATATATATATATATATGTATATATAATCTTGGCATTTTCTTTTGTACATAGTATGTGTACTGTACTGGTGCATTGATGCTGCTTGTGCGGTCTGTGTATATGTATATGTATATATGTATATATATATATATATATATATATATATCTTGGCATTTCTTTTCTTTTGTACATAGTATGTGTACTGTACTGGTGCATTGATGCTGCTTGTGCGGTCTGTGGGTTGGGCGTGTGTAGTCGTGTGTATAGGTATGTATTTTCCGGTGTAGTATTTCGTATCTGTAAGTAGATGTGCCACTACCATCACACCAGTAGATACATTATGACACCATGATGCAATTGAGTTGCCAGATATTATCCTACTCCTGAGATACATCCTGGGGTATCGAATATTACACTCCCCATGTGATGGGCTCGATGAGCCTCACCTGTGCGGTCACAACCCTAAACCCTACACCCTAAACCCTGTTTCACACAGCCACTAGAATGTCCCATTGTCGTATTGTCGTATGACTCATACGACCCATTTCACTCTCACAGGCGTTGTTGGCCAAAGGCACAATCGACGCCTCCGCTACGGACCGCCGCCGCCGCACCGCGCTCCACGTGGCTGCCTTATATGGGCACGCAGATCTCGTAATCCTATTGGTCGAGCATTACAAGGTCAATACGGATGCGACAGACACGACTGGGGGCACTGCGCTGTCACAGATGTTGACAGGCAACAACCCGTCAGCGCACATAGCCGCGTGTTTGCTGACACACTCTGCCCAGGGGGCGTCTATGGTGAGGTATGGGTTGGTATCAACAGTACTATTACTATTGTGAGGTATGGGTTGGTATCAATAGTACTATTACTATTACGAGGTATGGGTTGGGGGGGGGGGTGTTCGAGGGGTAGATATTAAGGCGATGCGTGAGTTGCAACTATTTGTGAGAGACGTGTGTGTATGTACTTGTGTGTAGGGTGGAGTAATACATATTTCGTTGCACCATGTAGGGGTTGTTGGGAGTAGTAGGATGTGCCGCCCTTCTCAGAAGGCTTTAAAGAACACGTCCACGAAGACGAGTACAATAGACCCATTGCAGGCGAATCCTTCAAGCAAGGCTAAACCATCCATGCACTCCTGATCTACTAACTCACACCACACACGTCTCTGCCGTCCCAACTGATAGGCGTATTCTTCAAGCAAGGCTAAACTATCTATGCACACCTGATCTACTAACTCACCCCACACACGTCTCTGCCATTCCATCTGATAGGCGTATTCTTCAAGCAAGGCTAAGCCATCCATGCACTCCTGATGTACTAACTCGCCCCACACACGTCTCTGCCATCCCATCTGCCCCCATCCACAGCACTCCATTAGTCAATGCTGCGCGTGTGCACGAAGAACAGTTGAGTGTACACGAGCGCTTTATCGAAGGCTATCAACTCACCACGCGATGTGCACAGACCACACACGAACGCACTGCTGTAGTACAACGCCTGACGCAGGAGAAGGCCACCACAGCCAATGCAGGTGATACGCCCCCTGGAGATGCGGGTATGGAACAGATGTGCATGCATGGCGGTGGGTGGTGTTTGGGCTGTTATGTGGGGTGTGTTATGTGTATGTTGTGTGTTGTGTAGTGTGTTGTGTAGTGTGTTGCGTGTATGTTATGGGACAGATGAGCATGCATGGCAATGGTGGGTGTGTGGTCTGTTGTGTGGTGTGTGTGTTGTGTATTGTGTGTTGTGTGTCTGTTCTGTGGGATGTTTTGTGTGTATGTTGTGTGTGGCGTGTGGTGTGTGGCGTGTGTGGTGTGTGATATGTATGGGTTGGTAGGCTAGTGATGCCTGAGAGTGCTAGTCCGCTGTAGGCTGATGGCACTCGAACACAGTCCTGTGGTGCAGTGACTAATGGACGAGATGGTTTCCATCCAGATCGTGTCAGTATCACGCGGCGACGGGTGCTGGTGACATACACCAAAGAAGAAAATTCACGCGTGTAGGTATACAAACCCTAAACCCTAGAACGCTAAGCCCATCTCTCTCTCTCTCTCTCTCTCTTTCTCTCACGCAGACCCCACAGACACCCCCACGGCTGCGTCCACGTGTCTGATTGAGGCTGTGCGGTTGGGTGATGTGGGTCTGGTGAATGTGGTCATGGCCCATGCACAGCCCACCCACTGCGCACTGACTGACTCGCAGGGCTATACGGCGCTGCATCACGCGGTCCTGTCCCGAAATGTGCAGGTGCTGGACACCCTGTTGCAGTGGAATAGGTATGAAGGGCTGGAGTGAACACTTGGGACTGGCAGAGAAAGGGACAATTATGTGGGTGTGTATAATAATAAGTGTACCTATCTGGGTGTGTATATTAAGGAGAAATAGGTGTATCCATGTGGGCGAGTATGATAAGAAGTGATAAGTGTATATACGTGGGTTTATATTGTATGGCTAGGAGTGATTTTATTTGGATTACTATATGTTAGTTAATATTCGTTCTCTATTCAATTCTTGAGGCCAAGTTAAACTGTTTCTGCCTGGGGTGTGTTTGAGTTGCTTGTCGCGTAGTCACACATACAAATATGTCTGTCTTACAGCCCTCTAGTCCCATAATATCAACTAGGTCGTACCATAAAACGGACCGTGTTTGCCCTCCACATGTATGTCTGACCAGCCATACCACAACATGTCTAAACACAGCTTACTTGTATGTTTATTAATACGTTTACTATATGCTGTATTGCACCGATTAAATATAACCCAACCAACTCAAAGCTTAAACATAAATCGTCTGGACACAGCCTGATTGTCCCCTTCACTCTACGCCAAAATAGCACCGACTGTCTATAAACTATCACACTCGACTCACAACTCTCTGTGTACTGTCAACTGCAGATTCGATATCGACGTACAAGACAGTCACGGGCGGACGGCCCTTCTGCACTCCGTTGCTATTGGTTCTATAAATAGCGACTGGACTATGAGCCGATGCCTACTGGCCTATGGCGCCAACCCAATGATCACCCCCACACCCAATCAAAACGCAGAAAAGAACGACCAAAACTTGTCTCCCATTGGGTACGCGGTGCGTGCCAACAAAGTGCGTATGGTGCAGGCGATGCTCAGCGCCAAGACTCATCGGATGGCAAAAAAGAGTATGTGCACAGTGCACAGAGAGGTTTCACATCACATCACATCACATCACACCAGAGCACACCACACCACATGTCCCCTGCGACCAAAGCGTCTGTGAGCGTTTGGCAGAGTTCGGTTAAAGAGGGTTAGAAGATACTATTGAGTGTGTTGTGTAGTGCTGAGTGATGGTATGGCATGCGAGTACTGGACATTGGTAGAACGTTGTACGTGTGCACTGAGGGTTTAGGGTTTTAGGAGGGTCACGCACTGAGCCCAATCATTGGTCATCCGATATACGCTGTGTATGAGTATGATTATAATGGCACGCAGCATGCATAGCCGGAGTAAAAGTAGGTAAGACTCTCAACCATCCCTGATGCACACATACCATACCAAAGAATTATAGTACCCAATGCACCTCTACGAACCAAATAGTACAAACCATTGCCACTCAGCAGGACGGAACACGATTCCCTCGTAGAAAGAATGAGATGCGAGGAGGTTGAATGTACGTATATATATATATATATATATATATATATATATATATATATATATATATATATATATATATATATATAAGAATGTGTTTATATGTAAAATCACGTATATATATACGTGTACTCTGTATACACTAGCTCAATGGCCCTATTTCAATCTTCCTCTCCGAGCAGAACCGCAGTCGACCAAAGCGCAGAGCACAGGATCGCTTGTGTGGGTTCGGTTTGCCGCCACCTCAGCGGTTTGGACTCTGTGTCGCGTGTACGCTGCAAAACAGGTGCATTGTACGGGTGCGCATAGGGTTGTTAGGGTTGTTATGTGGTACACGACATCTGCGACTGGCTGTGGGGTGTCATGGGGCAAGCGAGATGCGAGCATTGTTGCTAATGTTTATACAAACCCTTCCTTTTAGCTGGGTTCCAAATTAAGTAGGTAGATTGGTCCTGTATCAACCCCTGGTGTAGTGTACTGTAGCTGTTTTCTCCTATTACGCTTAACATTTCATTACATACCCTAGTGTCCTTCCTTGTGTGTCCTCTTTCTTTAACAGTGGACTGTTTTGCCCTATTCTTGTCTATACGCTTCACCTCAGTACCCTTTTCCGCTCTCTCTTGCAGTCTACGTATCACGTCAAAGTGATCAGAGACGATGCAGAAGTACAAACAGCTGTTGAGCTACCTACACCAATTGACCGCCACAGTGCGCTGGTGGAAGTGGCCGGCGCATTCGTCCGGGCTGTGGATGACCAGGTGGACATCCTCACAACGTATGCTGCTGTCAACTGGGTTTAGCCATGTTGTGTTATTTACCATCGCACTTGTTGTTACACGTATGCTGCTGTCAACTAAGCTTAACCATGTTGTTAACTAGTTTTAACCATGGTGTCAACTAATTTAAACCATGTGGTCAACGAAGTTGACCCATGTTGTCAACTAGGTTTGACCATGTTGTTGCACTTGTTGTTTCTCGGTGTTTTACCTACCCTATGTGTGCATGTGGTTGCTATGGTGTGTCTGTTAAGCCCCGCCAGTATGTGATAGGCCACCTGCAGATACATACTGTGTACTTCTGTAAAGACCATCGCTGTGCGCATGTTTGGTCATAAATGTCGTGATAATGTCATATGTGGCTGCATCTAGAGATGTCATCAGCATATGCATGCTAAAGCGTAGTGAGTGGGAAGCAGATGCCACGGACGCACTCTCAACCCTAGTAGGGTATTATCTCATACTCAGCTACATGATATATATATGTGCTCCAGATCCTCCCTCCACATCATATGAAATGACTTTAAACAAATCCACTCCACCACGCCTACAGACCTTTGTCAGCTGTGACCAATACACTGAAGTTGGGCATCTCGCTGTACAAATAGGTGTCTAAACCCCTAAAATCCTAAAACTCTGTACAAGTAGGTGTCTGAACCCGTATAATCCTGAAGCTCTGTGCAAATAGGTGTCTTCTAATGTTCATTCACTTCAGCTTGAAGCGCTTCTGCGCGATATTTTGACTGCAAATAAGCATGGTCACCTAGACACCCAGCCAATACCCTGACGCTATCTATGGCATTCTATTTTTGGAACAGTGCGCAATACCAGGCCCTCGTCTTTGAGATTGAATACGCCCGAGCCAAAGCCCAAGCCGTAGGCACTTCCAACTCTACGGAGGACACTGCAGCGGACAGTTCTAAATATAGCCTCCAATTGAGTACCGAACATCGGGAAGCCTTAAACAGTGGACTGTCTGTGGGCCAAAAGGTGTTTGTCAGCGAATGCAAAGGGCTACAGCTGCATGGGGCGGTGATCGCACACGCCAATGGCAACGGCACATACGAAGTACAGCTGTACAGAGGTGAGAGGATCAGACATTGATACACCACTCTGTGCGCATGGTTATTTGTAGGAGTGTGTTCCAATATATATCTATACATATGCCACGCATGTTTGTTTCAATATAGTCCAGTAGATGTACAAACGAGGACTCTCCTTGTTCATTCATATACATCCTTTGTACTACACCACACCCCAAAGCCTATTGCAAACCTAGAACCCTGTAACATCCGCAAAACCATGTAACATCCCTAAACCCCATATAAACTCTAACCCTACACCCTACTTTACATTTAAAACTTACCTATTCCAATCCGTCTCCAGGAATGGTTCGCCGCTGTGACCGGAAACAGCTGCGACCCACACGCACCGACCTACTACTCCCCCTGCAGACTCCGCTGCCTAATAAGGCAACCCTTTTGGCGGGCCATCCCGAGCGTCTGCTGCATCTGTGCGTGCACCCGGTATCCTTCGGCTCCTACGACAACGTACACATGCTTCAAGCACTGGTGGACTGTGGAGTGGATCAGCGCATGTGTGATGCGCTGGGTCGTACCTGTGCAGAGGTTGCGGCCAGGGGCAGTGCACTAGCTAAGGCGTTGCAGGTGGCAGGCATGAACGTAGATGCTGTGCAGGATGGGTATGTGGTGCGAGGTGTGCGTGTGTGTGTGAGTGAATGTGTCTGTGTGTGGGTGTGGGTGTGTGGGTGTGTGAGTGAGTGTGTCTGTGTGTACGTGTGTTTGTATGAGTGGCTGTGTAGGTGTGAGTGTATGTGTTGTATGTGTGGTTGTGTGTGTGTGTTGGTGTGTGTGTTTGTATGTAAGAGTGTTAGTGTGTGTGTTGGTGTGTGTATTTGTATCTGAGAGTGTTTGCGTGTGTATGTGTGAGTGTGCCTGTATGTGTGGTTGTGTAGGTATGAGTGTATGTGTTTATATATGTGGTTGTGTGTGTGTGTTGGTGTGTGTGTTTGTATGTGTAAGTGTTTGCGTGTGTGTGTGGTTGTATATGTGAGTGTTTGTGAGTCGTTGTGTATGGGGAGTATTTTGTTTGTGTTTTACATCCTGATTCCGGGCCATTGCATGCATGCTGTTTTATACCCTGTTTCCTTACACTACCATAAACGTTACCTCCAATGTATAAACGTTGCATTAAAGAGTCCCATGTGTTCTGGCAGTACGACCAATGTGCAGTACATTCATATCGCAATACATCCACACGCACTGCACTTGAGACCTGTCCAAAGGCACTGGCAGAGGCAGAGTCTTACGATGTTGGGGTGCTTTCCATTGCTACAGATGTATTCGACCATATCGTTCACTGCGCGCATATATATATATATATGTGTGTGTGTGTGTGTGTATATATATATATATATATATATATATATATATATATATATATATATATATATATGTATGTATGTATGTATATATATATATATGTGTGTATATATATATATATATATATATATATATATATATATATGATATCTAACACTCTAACACTCACAACCTCAAACTAACAGTGACACTGAGATGGCCGGTACGTCCGTTGATCTTGAACGTGATGCTGAGAAGCAGTTGGAGGCGTTACACAGCGCAGGCGCCGATGGTACAGTGAAGGTGGTGCCCACTGTGAGCAAGGTGTGCGAGCAGCAGAGTGTGGGCTTACACGTGCTCAAGTGCGGCCAAGAAGGTAGGTAAACGGTTGCTGGGGTGGTTGCTAGGGATTATGTCCTTCACTCGCCGGCGTGCGTGTTGTGGTACCTCGCCTTATGACCTAATAGGCATTGGTGCACATACTCAGCGGATGCCTGAGTATAGTATGGAGCAGAGTTTCGTCTAAGAACTGACATATAAATTGTACCAAATGTTCCCTTCTCCCATAAAAGAGTTCAGATTCTTGGCACGAAGGCGTGTGGTTTAAATCGTACTAAGTGAGCTACATCGCTTCATGTGCTTGGTGTATTTAACCGTTATGTCAAACGGCCATCAAGGATTCTTTAAATTGCTGAAAGTTCTGTGTATGATTATATTTTATTAACGAATAGATCTAACCAATTTTTCATTATCGTATTGATTTGGCCAAAAACAATCATTCACATACAGATTCGACCAATGTTTAAGTAACGTATTGTTTGACCACTTGACAGACACGGGAATATGCGCTTCTACCAGCGCGTACTACGATGTCACACTCAGCAAAGTGGATGTGCAGTACGGCACATATGGCAAATACGTCTTCTATCGCATGCAAGTGATTGTGGATCCGGTGCAGAAGGTGAGCTTTGTGATTGATCAGAGACACACACGTGCTAAATCCTGAACCATAAAACACACGCGAAAGCGAGAGAAGGCAGGGATAATATGTATGAGTGTTTGTATAGCTGATCGTGCATGTATGTGTATGTTAGCAGAAAAGGACACTCATTGCCCATTCGCCTTAGTCTGATACACAAAAACCCTAAAACCCTACACTCATATCCCATTTGTCCTTATCCGCCCCAGGTATTCATCCTACTGACCAATTGGGGACGTATCGGTGAGGATGGCCTGCACCAGGAGACCCCATTTCAGGACCGGGAGGGTGCAATCAATGAGTTCCGAAAGGTGTACAAAAGCAAAACGGGCAATGAATGGGCCAACCGATTGCCGGAGATGTTCGAGCGCAAACCCAAGAAGTACCAGATGGTTCGCAGGTGTGTGTGTGTTATAAGGTTTTTTTCCTGTACGTAGATTGTCACTGCACCCCACATGCATTACATAGTGCGAACATTCATATATCGTGTATTGGGCTTAGCGCTCGAGGACTGTCCTGTCTAAAATTTCTGGACCAGTCTATCTGGCCCCAACTATCTGGACCTAAGTGACAGGGACACTCATCTCTGCACACATACCAATCCTCACGCACAGACCACACACAAAGGTCGAGGATCCCAGGAGCCTCCTACCAGCCATTGAGGCGGACGAATACTTACCGAACCCAACACTAAACAAGCACGTGGCAACTGCACTAGCAGCCATGCTGGATGTCAAGGCTCTCTCGGCAGCTGCCAAGAGTATTGGCCTGGACCAGGGGGGTCTGCCATTGGGCCTAGTGAGTGCGCAGACACTCGCACAGGTATGTACAGTTGATCTGTATTTGTATATTCTGCAGTGGTGGAGCTTAGGCTGGATAGCACGCAACTACGTACATGTGAATGTGTCCTCGGATGTAGGTACGTAAATCCATATGCGTCAATGTGCTTGCGGGTTTGTACTGATGTATGTATGTATGTGTGTATGTACAGGGAGATCCCAGGATATACCTACCGGAAAGAATGACTTCACCCCGCTACGCGGGTGTATTGGCCAACACACATGGGATTGAATTCAGAATGCGCTCGTGGCAGAATACTTAGCTAGTGCGAACGCTTTAAGCCTGTACTTCCCTGCTACACTTAGTGTGCACTACATCATAAGAGTGTCGCTCAGACAAGTGACGAGATACCATATACATCCCATCAGAAATATGTATTGATATCGTACTATCACTAAACACACACCGTCGATGTATATTCCACTCAGTCACGTCTACACATAAAACGCACCAGATATACGTATTGATCTCATGCTATCACCAACCGCACACCCACCGCCTATGTACAATCTGTATAACTATGCATAGGCCGAGCAAGTACTCACAGACGTCAGTACAGCCCTCGACGAGTTGACTGCCGCGTGCAACCACCGCGACAAGACAGTGGACGGTGTACGCACCCACTTCGAACGTGTGGCCAAGCTCACAAATGAGTTCTATGAGCTCATGCCCATGTCTGAGGGGGCCGGCGGGGCTGTGGAGGCGTTCTCCAGGAAAAACCACAAGACTGCGCTGGGCAAGGCCGTAGAGATGGTGCGCGTGCTTAAGGATCTGAGCGTGGCCAGACAGGTGCTGCTGGGAGCTAGGTATGGCAAACATTGGAATGAAGGGATTAAATGGGGAACCATGCAATGAGGGGATTACATGGGGATCCATGCAATGAGGGTATTACATGGGGATCCATGCAATGAGGGTATTACATGGGGACTATGCAATGAGAGAGGATTACATTGACACTCGACTCTACCGTGTTGACTATCTCAGCTAGGTTCCACAGTTGGCCCGTTGCGTTCATGGGAGCTCTTGCCGTATCACTAATGTGTATAGTACAAGGATTACGCTTGTCGCTGTGTGCAAGGAGCTACATGCATGTTTGTATACACGCTTATTTAGTTGTGTGGGCGATGCACATTTTTACTTATTTTTGTACATGTTTACCAATTTTGGTTGATTTATGAGGGTGTGTTTCCATATGTTGGGCTATATTTTCTTTTTTTTGAAATGTTGTCTATTGTCTAATGGACGTACGTAGCAGTCGTTGTTGCAACTTTGATAAATTTCTCAGGAGGCACTAGAGTCACGCTCTTCTGAATACGCACTATCGGCCCACAAACCTCAGGTGCCCATCCCAAGCCCTCCCTAAATCCCTAAACCTGTAAACCCCTAAACCCCTATCGCATAGGCCAATACGCTGCAAGCTCACCATGGGCACTACTTCTAATTCACAGGTTGCGTAGGAAGGAATTGCACCCATTGGACTATGCGTACAAGGCCCTGGACATGCACATGGAGGTGCTACCTACCACCCATCCCGAAGCCCAATGCCTACTGGCCTACATCGACAACACGTCCGATGGGTATAGCGACATGGTGGTGAACAATATATTCTCTCTGACCCGCAACAGTGCGGGTGTGTGTGACCCGACAGGGGCTGTAGGTAACAAGCAGCTATTGTTCCATGGCTCCAAGACCACTAATCTGTGCGGCATTATCAAGCAAGGCTTACGCATTGCCCTGCCGGACGCACCCAGGACAGGCCTGGCATACGGCAAAGGGGTATGTATGTGCACTCACAGACAACCAACCTAACTGCGTTAACTGTGCATGTTCAATCTGTAAGGGGAGCCATTCATTGTTATTTGTGCAGCTAACCCCCTCTCCTTCTCGCTGGCTTCCGCTCGTTTACGCCTGGCCCGTTCTCATATACTCTGCAAAGCCTCTTCTGATTTGCTCACACTGCAAATGGGGGATATCTGTACCAGATATTGCCCAAGTTATCCGCTTAGCGATAGAAAGACTGTCCATACTTCACACAGTGCACGTTTACCAAAATACCGCCGTACTTCATCTGCAGGTGTACTTTGCGGATCAAATGTCCAAGTCTCTGAGTTACAGCTCGGTCCTACAGAACAACAACGCAAGCACTACTCAGCCTAGAGCTTACGTCTTCGTCGCTGAGGTGGCCGTTGGTAAGCTATGAGTGCGATATATATATATATATATATATATATATATATATATATATATATATATATATATATATATCTTCGATGTATATTTTGATTTAAACTGTAGCCAATACAGTTTGGTATGTCCTGAAGGTGATTTGTAGTGCTTTATAATATATATATATATATATATGTATATCTTCGATGTATATTTTGATTTAAATTGTAGCCAATTCAGTTTGGTATGTCCTGAAGGTGATTTGTAGTGCTTTATAGTTTGGTCGCGTGGTGTCACGTACATCCATCGGAATTTCCTCTTGCGGTTCACACGTCTGGAGTGAAAGGCTTAATCCGGTCTACTTGTTCTTGCTGATGCCTGCTTTAACGCGTATCACTCATTATTTCATACTCAGGTACCCCGTACTACGCATATGAAGCCACATACATAGAGAAGCCTATTGAGGGCACCCACACGACCCTAGCTGTCGGAAAGCGCAGCCCAGATGTGTCTCGCTATTTGCATCTGGATGGAGTGGGTGCTAAGGTTCCGCTGGGCAAACTCAAAAGCACCGCCGTGCCAGACACGGAGGCTTGCATCTGGACTATGAAGTACGTATATGACCCCTCCTGTGGTTTGGATCTCTGTTTTAAACGCTTACCAAGTGTGTGTGTGTGTGCTTGCGTTTGTGTGAAGGCCATTGATCTAGATTTAACTTCCATTAGGCTTGAGATTATACCGTACGAGCTGTGTGTGTGTTGATATTTCTTTAGTATTTCCTTGTATATCGGCAGTACTATCGGTTGGTGTTGTCTTACAGAGGTTACACTCTAAGTTTCAACGTATTTCGTCGAAAACAGATTCATAAAATATTATGTGAGACTATATTATATAATTCACTGTTCACGAGGGCAACCTATGTCACTTTTATCGCTTTTAGGTATATAGCAGTACTCAGCTAGTTTATATAGTATTGATACACACCAAAGTGACCGAATATATCCGTATACGTTTTTTTTGCTCTACTCGATCATGCTATGTACACACTCTACGCACAAGACTATCGCAAATGGGTATTTTACAATACTATTCACCATTGCTACACTGACCTACGGACAACCATGTGTACAGAATCTCATTATGACTTGTATGTCGTCTATATCGACTGAACCAGCCTCTATACTAACCCTTATCACCACGACCCTACATCTCTACAGAGGGACAGGGTGGAGGGCCACTCGCGTACCACTTGATCCAATAGCCAATACGATGGTCGAACGCGCTAGGATAGATCCACAGACAACATTCCCCTGCACGGTTGTGGTCACACACAGTGACCAGAAGTACACGGTGATGCTTGAAGAAGGCTATGATACGACAACGGCGACCATGTGTGAGTATAAGGAGAACAAACAACCCAAGAAAATGAAGGCGTCAGAGGACGGAGAGAAAGGTAGTAGACAACCAGACAAAACAACTGGCGGTATTGATAAGGACGGTGACAGCGGCACAAGTAGCAGCAGCAACAGCGAAAGCGAAGATTCGGATGGGGCACCGAATATGCGTAATGCTCTGACTGGGCACCGCTCTAGTGAACCAGGGAAAGAGCTCAAGAGAACAACCCGCCAGGCAAAACCCGAGAGGAATGAGTTCGTAGTTTATGACACAACTCAGATCAAACTGAGATACTTGATAGAGGTTACTAGCAAGCAGTGGTTGGCCAATCAGCTCCAGTGAGAGCGATACCAGATGTTGTTGACTGATGGGTGAAAAAACCCAGTAGTAAATTGGAAGTGACATGTAGATTTGATATTGGGAGCTATCCTTCGAGAAACATCAAGACGATAAATATCCAGATATGGTCTACGGAAAGTATACTACTGCATATATGCTTAATCGACACTAATTTCAAAAAATAGTGTTAATTCTATTTTCTAAATGACGATATTCATCGTCTGAAGTTGACATAAATTGCTCAAAGTGATCGAAATACGAAGCGCAAACGGTTGTCTACCCAATAGTTGATTATTGATTCGCATTTGACGTGGCTGTCAGAACGATTCGGATGTTATATCTCTCTTTATGTCTGTTTGCCCCTGACCCCACAATGTGAAGCGCTCGCACTTTATCCGATAGCCGGACAGTAAGAATGCTCAATGATGGCTCGGCTCGTGCGTAGAGATTTATATGCACTTTCCATCGGCCGGGAAGCAGTGTATTTCTTATCCAGCCTAGTGAACCCAAACTGCAATCTATGATTTTGTCCTGTAATACTCGGAAAACCGGAACATGGCGTAAATATGAGTGTAGGATAGCATGAGATGCATATGCGTATACCGTGGGATGTTTAGCAATGCACGTGTGAAAGCCGCAACACCAGAATCAGTAACTGGCCAGACATGACGAGAGAGTACAAGATCCACGTAATAGAATAGTAGTTCATCTTCACTAATAAACTGTGGCAACAACAACGGGATCCAATGCAATAGAATAGTTGTTCATCTTCACTAATAAACTGTGGCAACAACAACGGGTCCAATGCAATAGAAAAGTAGTTCATGGGTTAAATGTAGCAACAACAACGAAATTCGAAGTTGCGACTAATTAGATTAAAAAAGGAGTTTCCGATTCAACGATTTTTGACAACTCGGGGCAATGAACCCCTGATTTTCCGCCACTGGAAAAGGAAGTATCGTGGTCGATTCGATTTGAAAATTGTGAGTTTTTTTAAAACATGGGATAATATCATTTACTTCAATTCCGGGTAATTATTATATGACTATATGTACATCAGGCTTCATATTCGTTTGAGAGGTTCTGGAAAAATTATTAATCCCTGGCAAAACTCAAAAAAAAAAAAAATCGGTGATTCGTGAAAATTCAAGCCATCAGTTCGCACCGATATCCAGGTCGTTTGGGAATTGGGCGATTATATACCACCAATTCATACTGTTCCGGACCACTTGGGCTGGCCGGGGTAAAACCTCCTACGATCAGTATGAGAAACCTTCTGCAGAACACTCTGACACTTTGATGCTATTCTATTTCGACTTCTCTGCAACTAAATCTCACGCTGATCACATGGTACTTTTCCGCATAGGTTGTGACTCGCATAGAGCCGCAGCTCTTTTTAGAATGTTGCGTTTGGCAGACTTTATCCATTCTTGGGAGTTGGTTGAGGTGTTCGTGCTAGTGTTTAGCCGCTTGACTGGCCAGGGTTAAACCTCCTACGGTCAGTATGAGAAACCTTCTGCAGAACACTTTGACACTTCGATGCTATTCCATTTCGACTTCTCTGCAACTAAATCTCACGCTGATCACATGGTACTTTTCCTCATAGGTTGTGACTCGCATAGAACCGCAGCTCTTTTTAGAATGTTGCGGTTGGCAGACTTTATCCATTCTCGGGAGTTGGTTGAGAAACTTAATCTGCTCTCGAAGTCGGTTAAGTATTAACCCAACTCTCGGGAGTAATTTTAAGCAACTTAAATGGCTCTCGAGAGTGAGCTAACTCTGATGACTTCAATAGATCAAAGCGAGATTCTTGCTCTGTCTGCAGAACGATTTTACTCTTCGATGCTATTTATTTCGACTTCTCTGCAACTTAATCTCATGCTGATCACGATTTGAGTACCTTCTCCAGAGAAAAAAAGGAGAAAGATCACAAGGTACACTAGAAACCCTAATTTTTATTTGAAAACTTAGGCAAAAACTACTCAGTAGTATACTTTATTGGTCCCTGGCTTGGCTCCACAGTCAAATTTATTCTTGGTGCAAAAGACTGACGATTTTAAACTACTATACACTACTATCATATTGATTATATTTATGTCATAACCGTAGCTGTCTATTTATGCATAAATGTCTACTGTAGAAATACGGCCTCCGGTCAGTCTAAAATATCAAGATCAATTGAGATAATACATTGGTTTTTATTTGTATTTTAAATAATTTAGTACAAGCTCTTTTTCCAATATTTCCAAAGTGTTCTAAATTCACTTTGATGGCTCCAATAGCCTGAGTATTTGGTATGACTCATCTACTTGGACCTATTTGAGACATTAGTAGATGTAGGATATTATAAACTAAATTTTATAATCTCCGAACTACTACTTATAGATTTTGGTCCTCCTGCCAATCTCCAAAATCCAATAAGTCTTTTCTTTTTTTTAACTTTTCTTCAGATGGAACGTTATTTATATCAGCTAATGTATTAACGTGACTTACGTTATTATGTCTATTTACAAATTAGGCAAGTGGTCATGAACACTTAGTACTTCTAGTGAAAATTATTCAATAAAGAACAGCTAGAGGTACGCCCTGTGTGATCGAGGATATTTAGGCTCTTAACAAGAGGCAGTCCCGATCATTCTTACACAAGCTGCCACTGCTAAATCCTAACTGTAAACTTCGATGGAAATCACTAGGTTTCAAACTATATTAAACTAAAATACAATTTAGTCAGTTAGGATTTAGCAGTGGTAGCTTGTGTAAGAATGATCGGGACTGCCTCTTGTTAAGAGCCTAAATATCCTCGATCACACAGGGCGTACCTCTAGCTGTTCTTTATTAAATAATTTTCACTAGAAGTACTAAGTGTTCATGACCACTTGCCTAATTTGTAAATAGACATAATAACGTAAAGTCACGTTAATACATTAGCTGATATAAATAAAGTTCCATCTGAAGAAAAGTTAAAAAAAAAAAAAGACTTATTAGATTTTGAGATTGGCGGGAGGACCAAAAATCTATAAGTAGTTTCGGAGATTATAAAATTTAGTTTATAATATCCTACATCTACTAATGTCTCAAATAGGTCCAAGTAGATGAGTCATACCAAATACTCAGGCTATTGGAGCCATCAAAGTGAATTTAGAACACTTTGGAAATATTGGAAAAAAAGCTTGTACTAATTATTTAAAATACAAATAAAACCAATGTATTATCTCAATTGATCTTGATATTTTAGACTGACCGGAAGCCGTATTTCTACATAGCCCCCCAGTAGCTTTTAGAACTACGAACGTACGTTAAGATACGATCTAGTTGGTAAAGCGAAAACCAAAGTAAAAAAACGGTTTCGGTCATGACTTATCGAGTAAGTATGTGCCTATATGTACGAGTTCAAGACTCATGTTGTACTCTATGTCGTTTAGTATTTGGTCCAGTAACCATTTCCGATGTAGGCGCCTTACGTTTATTATTTGGTAAGGTAATAGCCAAAGGCTGTTCTTCATTAGTAAGTAAGTTTGAACAATTTTCTGCACTGTTGGTAAGCAGATCAGAAAGTTTAGTCACGTAGGAAGTAGGTGGCAAATAGGGAATTTCAGATCCGTCAGGGTTTGTAGTCACCTGAGGAAACCCTTTTCGTTTATCTCGTGTGTTCTTATGTAAACGCTTATTCCATTTCTTATTAAAGATACGAAGAAAGTCGCGAGATTCACGAAATGCATCGGAGGTTAGCCAAGCTACTGTCCCATCCATGAAACGGGTCTTGTAGTAAGTGTAACCGTCTTCGGATGTTTTATCAATTATATCTTTGACTTGTGACTCCATAACTGGTATATCAGAATCAAATGAGCGAGCGAATGAGAGTTCGGAGGTAGGGATACGGTGAGTGCCTAGATTGGTTGCGCTAGTACCATCAATGTTATTCACTTCGTAAGTATCACTCTTCTCATCATGGTAGGAAATAACAAAAGGTCCTATCGTCTTAGAAGAGAGTTCGGTAACGTTGGCGTTTCGATTTATAATGTTAACGTAATCGCCGACTTTGAACTGAACAATGTTCTTAGTGTTATTCCATCGGTCATACGCTTTAAGTAGAACGCGATTCTTGTGCTCAGTAAACAGGGGTAAACAACGTTCTGCATATGCTCGATCTTTTGAAGCCACGGGGTAGCGTGTTTCTCGGGCGCAGTTTTATCAAACGTTGCTTGTAATTCACTATAGCGGCCAAAGAAATAGTGAAACAGGGAGTGTTCCAGTTTGAGGATTCATGCAGTTATTCATTTGAGTCTGAACGCATTTCAAATGATAAGGCCACATATCCTCAACGTCGTCTAGTGCGGTACGCAAGAGTTTCTTAAGTTCTCTATGACGTGTCTCATTTGCACCCTGCGTTTGAGGTTTGTAAAGAACACCACGCCTATGGGTCATGCCTGATACGAGTATAAGTGCCTCCATTACGTCGGTACAAAACTCACTACCGTTATCAGAACATAGTACTCGGGGAAACCGAAGTCATTAAAGACGTGATAGCATAATTCTGCCACTGTTTGTGGACGTTTGTTCGGTATTGCATAAAGCAAGTTATAGCCCGAAGCCACACATAAGAAATGACAGATATATACATCGCCAGGTATGCTTGGATCGCGGGAGTTTAACCAAATCGACTATGACTCGGCGCATCGGTTGGTCTTCTGTCACACTTTTTTTTTAGGGGTGCCCAACCGTATCGCTTGATCTGGTTCTTTTCACAATCAGTACAGCGTCGGTATACTTCACGTATGGTTTCTTTCAGCGCCGGGTGATCAAGCCCTGCACGAATAGCCATTTTATAAGTATGCTCATATGCTCGATGCGTTAAATTATGTATAATTTTAACTCTACTTTCGAGCTCCTCTAAGTCAGTCAGATTCTGCGTAACGCTGGCTGGATGAACCATAGTCCTGTTGGAAAGGGCAACCTCAGTATCACAAGGGGTAGACTCCTGAGATACATAATTGACAACATTGGATTGTTGAAGTATCTTCTTCAGTTGTTTCGCAACTCCTGGCTGTTCTTTAAGCAGCGCTTTAAGTAGTTGAGTGCGAGCTTCAGGTTCTCTTTAGAGTTTTGAGTCTTTGATCCATGGCCTTAGCTAGTTCCATGTTTTTTTTACGATCTAATGCCGTTTCAATCGGCATTACCTCGACTTCAATCTTGTTGGGTGCATGTGTTGTACGAGTCTTGAGCTTTTGTTCAAACTCTTTTGGAGCTCCTCTAGTTTAGCTAAGAATTCGGTTGAGGTTTCCACTTAGAGGTACCTGCAGGACCGATGCGACAAACAATGGTGTGTTTCCAAGGCGTCTTCTTAATAGAATAGGATCCCTGATACAAGAACGTGTCGGTTTCACGGTCGACATAAATAGGTTCGTCTTGAATCATATTAATTAAATCACGTATCCATGGGTCAGAGTTACGTAAGGGACAACACAGCGTAATGGTAGATTTAGTAATATTAACATAATTTAACAACTGTGCGATAAGTTGACAAGGTGGGTTAGCCACGCATTATGCTTTGATAAGTCAAGCTGAAATGCATCACCTTTAGGATGAGTCAACGACCTATATTCAGAAACCTGTTTGTTATGTTCTGCGGCGAACATATCAACAGTAAATGGACCCCATCGTGATTGAGCGAGGTTAAACCATTTCTTATTTAGCATCAATCGGTTTGCTAATAACTCTTTGACTGTTTTTCTGGTAGTCGGGCACAAGTCGAGAGAGCATGTCAGGAAGATGGTTATGTATTCCTGGTATGTGTGTTATATTAAAAGCGAACTTGGCAATAATGTCATGCCAGCGGCTCACCAACTGTGAATCAGGGGTTCATATCTTTTAAATATGTTAAAGACTTTTGATCACAGGCGACAGTAAAGTAACTTCCATAAAGGTAGTCTTTAAACTGTCTTAGCGCAGTAACTATAGCAAGGAGCTCTTGTTTAACGGTAGGGTAATTCCGTTGACTCTTATTATAACTCTTGCTAAAGAATTGTATGTAGCGCGGTTTACCATTTATCGTTTGGTAAAGCACTCCACCTACCGCTCGATCTGAAGCGTCGGTTGCTACTTGGAATGGGACACCATCCACAGGGTACTGCATGATGGGTGCGTCCATTACTTTACTTTTGACTAGTTTAAATGCATCGTCACATTCTTTAGTCCAAAGCTTTCCCAAGGTCCTTTGTGCAGCCGTAGGTGACTGAAAGGCTTTAAGTAATGAGAAAGATGCGGTACCGAATCGAGAAAGAAGTTAACAAACCCACACACAGAGTTCACATCTCTTCCAGTAATTGGTGTTGATAAATCCAACAGAAACTGTTTCTTGCCAGGATCAATTTCTACCCCTGCTGCAGATACTTTGTAGCCAAAATAAGTGTATAGTATCTTTAGCAAAAGAACACTTGTCTTCGTTAATCTTAAGTTTAGCATGATTAAGTCGCTTTAAGACTTCTTTAACGAGTTTAGCATGTTCATGTGCTGTCTTTGTAAAGATAACTATATCATCTAAATAGACTGATACGTTATACGACAGGTCCGCAAATAGTTCCATCATAACTTGTTGGAAGAAAGAAGGTAACATGTGTAAGCCTTCAGGGTGCACCTTTAAACTGGTACTTCTTACCTTGCCAAGTAAAGGAAAAGTATTTCCTATGAGGCTGATATATTTGTAGTTGATGGAATGCAGCTTTTAAGTCTATCTTGGAAAAGATAGTCGCACCCTCCATTTTGCGTAGTATCTCGCTTATCTTAGGTAAGGAAAACTATGTTGCGGAATTAGTTTGTTGATTGGCGACAGGTCTAGTACTACTCTTGTTTTTTACTAAACGTTCCATCAGATTTATATTGATCGACCGCTAAGAGAGCTAAGTTAACTGGGGTTGCATCATAATTGATTTCAATTAGACCCTGTTTTAACCAATCTTCGATTTGGGTTTTGACAACGTCTTTGTGTCTCCAACTCACGTAGTTATGTGAAGGACACTTTAACTTAGAAGTCGACGTTTGTTAAGTCAAGTCTAACGTACCCATTAGAGAACTTAAACATACACCAGTCAGTTATTGCAATCTTCCTGTTTTGTATAATTAAGTCCATAATTATATCGGTGAAGTGCGGAATCATATCCTTTGCTTCACCTTCCGGAGGTTTAGGTATCTTTAACATATTATCATCTGACTGATCTTTATTCGGGTCTAGCCCATTAGGCAGACCAGTGAGTATTATACCCCTAAACTGAGAAGATCAGTCATACCTATAATTAAATCGTATTTCTGAGACATGTCAGTAACGATTAGGTGAGTCTTCACTTCTCTTCTATCTGACAGCATTATGTGTGCATAGTCAATGGCTTGTTCGCAAGTAGTAACTTTGCCATTTCCCAAGATTAAATCAGTTGTTTCGTTATGGACAGCCATATCTGTAGCGTAGGCTACTCGGCATGAATAGCAGAGACTTCAGCCCCTGGATCAAATAGTGCCATAACTTTTCTCCATTTACGAAAACTGTTTGAAAGATACGTTCATCTCCTTTGGTATAGATTTTTTATTGAACATTTTCTCATAATCTTGCTCTGGTGCGCACATATGGTACTGTCAGTGCTTAACTGGACGTCTGGTAAGTCCTTGCACTCCTCTTTATGCCAACCGTTGTTACCCTTGCAAGTGGCACACTCTTTCATATAGTGTCCAAAATCTGGCTTGCCTGGTGCACATAACAGGGTCGTGTCTACCATTCCACTTGCCATTACGTTTTGTGAGGTTGTAACCACACTTCTTGCAAGGAACGCTCTCACCTTCTTATCACCTTTCGGTTCGGTAGAATTAAGAGCCAGTACCCCCCCTCCAGTAGTAGTGCGGGGTTTTCTTGGAACTACTTGCAGTATTGTTGATCTCTACTGCGTTTCGCTTGAGTAGGCTAGGTGTGGCTCATTGATTTTAAGTACTCTAGTAAGAGGAATTGGTATGCTTGTGTACTTGCTCTTCTATCAGAACAGACCAAGGCATAGGTCACTGAAGTATCTGCTAGGCGATGATGTCATCATTGACTTTCTTAAGAGGTTAGCTCCCAGGTCTCCATCATCTGACAAATTAATAATAGAAATTATTCGCCAGTATAGGTACATTCACCATCCGAGTATTCATATGTGTCATATGAGGCTAGAGCACCTCGAATGATGGTATCGTTCGCGAAACTTGCGAGACTCTAGAAGTTCACGGTCACGTGCATCTTCAAAAAAAAGGTGTTAAGTATATTATCACACCAACTGGTGCAGGGGTAGGGCTTTCCAGTTGGGCTCATGAGCCTTCAAGATAGTTCGCCATTCACCTGGCTCACAGAAATGAATAAAGGCATTCATCATCTGCTTATCCCTAAGGCTGGCAGACTCCTTAAGTTGGTCGAAGGCCTTCAGTGTCTCCACTGTACTCTCATTAGTAGAGAAATCGACCTCAGCCTGCGCGTTACCTAGCTGCTTTATAAAGCTTGGTTCTAAGTGTTCACGAGGCTCATGCTCAGTGCTACGGGCTGCTAGTGCCAAGATGGTGTCTATTTCCTTTCTCTTGTTATCGATTAGATAGCGAATGTTATCCGCTTTCCTATCGTCAAGGTCAGAGTCATTCAATAGACGGTCCTCAAGGACTTGCATACCAGAGCGTAATAGCCTGAGACGAGTATGTCTGGTTCTCACTTCCTCATCCTCAGGATTAGAGCGGGAGAACTCTCTAACGAGGTACTGGTGTAGCGATTGCCAAAATCGTGATTACCAGGGTTAGTTGGCAAATGAG
>LUCW03001906.1:0-17444 GCA_001586965.3 Sphaeroforma sirkka | reverse complement strand
ACCAGGAGACCCCATTTCTGTAATCACCGAGGTGGTGTAATCAATGAGTTCCAGAAAGGTGTACAAAGCAAAACGGTGAGAAGTGAGATGGGGCCAACTGATTGCACTTGGAGATGTTCTGAGCTGGAGCCCAGAGAAGTACCAGATGGTTCGCAGGTGTGTGTGTGTGTTATAAGGTTTTTTTTCTCCTGTACACGTAGATTGTCACTGCACCCCACATGCATTACATAGTGCGAACATTCTGATATATCGTGTATTGGGCTTAGCGCTCGAGGGACTGTCCTGTCTAAAATTTCTGGGACCAGTCTATCTGGCCCCAACTATCTGGACCTAAGTGACAGGGACACTCATCTCTCTGCACATACCAATCCCTCTCACGCACAGACCACACAGGGTCGAGGATCCCAGGAGCCTCCTACCAGCCATTGAGGCGGACGAATACTTTACCGAACCCAACACTAAACAAGCACGTGGCAACTGCACTAGCAGCCATGCTGGATGTCAAGGCTCTCGGCAGCTGCCAAGAGTATTGGCCTGGACCAGGGGTCTGCCATTGGGCCTAGTGAGTGCAGACACTCGCACAGGTATGTACAGTTGATCTGTATTTGTATATTCTGCAGTGGTGGAGCTTAGGCTGGATAAAGCACGCAACTACGTACATGTGAATGTGTCCTCGGATGTAGGTACGTAAATCCATATGCGTCAATGTGCTTTGCGGGTTTGTACTGATGTATGTATGTATGTGTATGTACAGGAGATCCCAGGATATACCTACCGGAAAGAATGATTTCACCAGGCTACGCGGGTGTATTAACCAACACACATGGGATTGAATTCAGAATGCGCTCGTGGCGGAGAATACTGCGTAGCTAGTGCGAACGCTTTAAGCCTCTGTACTTCCCTGCTACACTTAGTGTGCACTACATCATAAGAGTGTCGCTCAGACAAGTGACGAGATACCATATACATCCCATCAGAAATATGTATTGATATCGTACTATCACTAAAAACAGCTACACACCGTCGATGGTATATTCCACTCAGTCACGTCTACACATAAAACGCACCAGATATACGTATTGATCTCATGCTATCACCAACCGCACACCCACCGCCTATGTACAATCTGTATAACTATGCATAGGCCGAGCAAGTACTCACAGACGTCAGTACAGCCCTCGACGAGTTGACTGCCGCGTGCAACCACCGCGACAAGACAGTGGACGGTGTACGCACCCACTTCGAACGTGTGGCCAAGCTCACAAATGAGTTCTATGAGCTCATGCCCATGTCTGAGGGGCCGGCGGGGCTGTGGAGGCGTTCTCCAGGAAAACCCACAAGACTGCGCTGGGCAAGGCCGTAGAGATGGTGCGCGTGCTTAGGATCTGAGCGTGGCCAGACAGGTGCTGCTGGGAGCTAGGTATGGCAAACATTGGAATGAAGGGATTAAATGGGGAACCATGCAATGAGGGGATTACATGGGGATCCATGCAATGAGGGTATTACATGGGATCCATGCAATGAGGGTATTACATGGGGACTATGCAATGAGAGGATTACATTGACACTCGACTCTACCGTGTTGACTATCTCAGCTAGGTTCCACAGTTGGCCCGTTGCGTTCATGGGAGCTCTTGCCGTATCACTAATGTGTATAGTACAAGGATTACGCTTGTCGCTGTGTGCAAGGAGCTACATGCATGTTTGTATACACGCTTATTTAGTTGTGTGGGCGATGCACATTTTTACTTATTTTTGTACATGTTTACCAATTTTGGTTGATTTATGAGGGTGTGTTTCCATATGTTGGGCTATATTTTCTTTTTTTTTGGAAATGTTGTCTATTGTCTAATGGACGTACGTAGCAGTCGTTGTTGCAACTTTGATAAATTTCTCAGGAGGCACTAGAGTCACGCTCTTCTGAATACGCACTATCGGCCCACAAACCTCAGGTGCCCATCCCAAGCCCTCCCTAAATCCCTAAACCTGTAAACCCCTAAACCCCTATCGCATAGGCCAATACGCTGCAAGCTCACCATGGGCACTACTTCTAATTCACAGGTTGCGTAGGAAGGAATTGCACCCATTGGACTATGCGTACAAGGCCCTGGACATGCACATGGAGGTGCTACCTACCACCCATCCCGAAGCCCAATGCCTACTGGCCTACATCGACAACACGTCCGATGGGTATAGCGACATGGTGGTGAACAATATATTCTCTGACCCGCAACAGTGCGGGTGTGTGACCCGACAGGGGCTGTAGGTAACAAGCAGCTATTGTTCCATGGCTCCAAGACCACTAATCTGTGCGGCATTATCAAGCAAGGCTTACGCATTGCCCCGCCGGACGCACCCAGGACAGGCCTGGCATACGGCAAAGGGGTATGTATGTGCACTCACAGACAACCAACCTAACTGCGTTAACTGTGCATGTTCAATCTGTAAGGGGAGCCATTCATTGTTATTTGTGCAGCTAACCCCCTCTCCTTCTCGCTGGCTTCCGCTCGTTTACGCCTGGCCCGTTCTCATCTATACTCTGCAAAGCCTCTTCTGATTTGCTCACACTGCAAATGGGGATATCTGTACCAGATATTGCCCAAGTTATCCGCTTAGCGATAGAAAGACTGTCCATACTTCACACAGTGCACGTTTACCAAAATACCGCCGTACTTCATCTGCAGGTGTACTTTGCGGATCAAATGTCCAAGTCTCTGAGTTACAGCTCGGTCCTACAGAACAACAACGCAAGCACTACTCAGCCTAGAGCTTACGTCTTCGTCGCTGAGGTGGCCGTTGGTAAGCTATGAGTGCGATATATATATATATATATATATATATATATATATATATATATATATATATATATATATATATCTCGATGTATATTTTGATTTAAACTGTAGCCAATACAGTTTGGTATGTCCTGAAGGTGATTTGTAGTGCTTTATAATATATATATATATATATATGTATATCTTCGATGTATATTTTGATTTAAATTGTAGCCAATTCAGTTTGGTATGTCCTGAAGGTGATTTGTAGTGCTTTATAGTTTGGTCGCGTGGTGTCACGTACATCCATCGGAATTTCCTCTTGCGGTTCACACGTCTGGAGTGAAAGGCTTAATCCGGTCTACTTGTTCTTGCTGATGCCTGCTTTAACGCGTATCACTCATTATTTCATACTCAGGTACCCCGTACTACGCATATGAAGCCACATACATAGAGAAGCCTATTGAGGGCACCCACACGACCCTAGCTGTCGGAAAGCGCAGCCCAGATGTGTCTCGCTATTTGCATCTGGATGGAGTGGGTGCTAAGGTTCCGCTGGGCAAACTCAAAAGCACCGCCGTGCCAGACACGGAGGCTTGCATCTGACTATGAAGTACGTATATGACCCTCCTGTGGTTTGGATCTCTGTTTTAAACGCTTACCAAGTGTGTGTGTGTGCTTGCGTTTGTGTGAAGGCCATTGATCTAGATTTAACTTCCATTAGGCTTGAGATTATACCGTACGAGCTGTGTGTGTGTTGATATTTCTTTAGTATTTCCTTGTATATCGGCAGTACTATCGGTTGGTGTTGTCTTACAGAGGTTACACTCTAAGTTTCAACGTATTTCGTCGAAAACAGATTCATAAAATATTATGTGAGACTATATTATATAATTCACTGTTCACGAGGGCAACCTATGTCACTTTTATCGCTTTTAGGGTATATAGCAGTACTCAGCTAGTTTATATAGTATTGATACACACCAAAGTGACCGAATATATCCGTATACGTTTTTTTTGCTCTACTCGATCATGCTATGTACACACTCTACGCACAAGACTATCGCAAATGGGTATTTTACAATACTATTCACCATTGCTACACTGACCTACGGACAACCATGTGTACAGAATCTCATTATGACTTGTATGTCGTCTATATCGACTGAACCAGCCTCTATACTAACCCTTATCACCACGACCCTACATCTCTACAGAGGGACAGGGTGGAGGGCCACTCGCGTACCACTTGATCCAATAGCCAATACGATGGTCGAACGCGCTAGGATAGATCCACAGACAACATTCCCCTGCACGGTTGTGGTCACACACAGTGACCAGAAGTACACGGTGATGCTTGAAGAAGGCTATGATACGACAACGGCGACCATGTGTGAGTATAAGGAGAACAAACAACCCAAGAAAATGAAGGCGTCAGAGGACGGAGAGAAAGGTAGTAGACAACCAGACAAAACAACTGGCGGTATTGATAAGGACGGTGACAGCGGCACAAGTAGCAGCAGCAACAGCGAAAGCGAAGATTCGGATGGGGCACCGAATATGCGTAATGCTCTGACTGGGCACCGCTCTAGTGAACCAGGGAAAGAGCTCAAGAGAACAACCCGCCAGGCAAAACCCGAGAGGAATGAGTTCGTAGTTTATGACACAACTCAGATCAAACTGAGATACTTGATAGAGGTTACTAGCAAGCAGTGGTTGGCCAATCAGCTCCAGTGAGAGCGATACCAGATGTTGTTGACTGATGGGTGAAAAAAACCAGTAGTAAATTGGAAGTGACATGTAGATTTGATATTGGGAGCTATCCTTCGAGAAACATCAAGACGATAAATATCCAGATATGGTCTACGGAAAGTATACTACTGCATATATGCTAATGCGACACTAATTTCAAAAAATAGTGTTAATTCTATTTTCTAAATGACGATATTCATCGTCTGAAGTTGACATAAATTGCTCAAAGTGATCGAAATACGAAGCGCAAACGGTTGTCTACCCAATAGTTGATTATTGATTCGCATTTGACGTGGCTGTCAGAACGATTCTGATGTTATATCTCTTTATGTCTGTTTGCCCCTGACCCCACAATGTGAAGCGCTCGCACTTTATCCGATAGCCGGACAGTAAGAATGCTCAATGATGGCTCGGCTCGTGCGTAGAGATTTATATGCAATTTCCATCGGCCGGGAAGCAGTGTATTTCTTATCCAGCCTAGTGAACCCAAACTGCAATCTATGATTTTGTCCTGTAATACTCGGAAAACCGGAACATGGCGTAAATATGAGTGTAGGATAGCATGAGATGCATATGCGTATACCGTGGGATGTTTAGCAATGCACGTGTGAAAGCCGCAACACCAGAATCAGTAACTGGCCAGACATGACGAGAGTACAAGATCCACGTGCAATAGAATAGTAGTTCATCTTCACTAATAAACTGTGGCAACAACAACGGGATCCAATGCAATAGAATAGTTGTTCATCTTCACTAATAAACTGTGGCAACAACAACGGGTCCAATGCAATAGAAAAGTAGTTCATGGGTTAAATGTAGCAACAACAACGAAATTCGAAGTTGCGACTAATTAGATTAAAAAAAGTTTCCGATTCAACGATTTTTGACAACTCGGGGCAATGAACCCCTGATTTTCCGCCACTGGAAAAGGAAGTATCGTGGTCGATTCGATTTGAAAATTGTGAGTTTTTTTAAAACATGGGATAATATCATATTTACTTCAATTCCGGGTAAATTATTATATGACTATATGTACATCAGGCTTCATATTCGTTTGAGAGGTTCTGGAAAAATTATTAATCCCTGGCAAAACTCAAAAAAAAAAATCGGTGATTCGTGAAAATTCAAGCCATCAGTTCGCACCGATATCCAGGTCGTTTGGGAATTGGGCGATTATATACCACCAATTCATACTGTTCCGGACCACTTGGGCTGGCCGGGGTAAAACCTCCTACGATCAGTATGAGAAACCTTCTGCAGAACACTCTGACACTTTGATGCTATTCTATTTCGACTTCTCTGCAACTAAATCTCACGCTGATCACATGGTACTTTTCCGCATAGGTTGTGACTCGCATAGAGCCGCAGCTCTTTTTAGAATGTTGCGTTTGGCAGACTTTATCCATTCTTGGGAGTTGGTTGAGGTGTTCGTGCTAGTGTTTAGCCGCTTGGACTGGCCAGGGTTAAACCTCCTACGGTCAGTATGAGAAACCTTCTGCAGAACACTTTGACACTTCGATGCTATTCCATTTCGACTTCTCTGCAACTAAATCTCACGCTGATCACATGGTACTTTTCCTCATAGGTTGTGACTCGCATAGAACCGCAGCTCTTTTTAGAATGTTGCGGTTGGCAGACTTTATCCATTCTCGGGAGTTGGTTGAGAAACTTAATCTGCTCTCGGAAGTCGGTTAAGTATTAACCCAACTCTCGGGAGTAATTTTAAGCAACTTAAATGGCTCTCGAGAGTGAGCTAACTCTGATGACTTCAATAGATCAAAGCGAGATTCTTGCTCTGTCTGCAGAACGATTTTACTCTTCGATGCTATTTATTTCGACTTCTCTGCAACTTAATCTCATGCTGATCACGATTTGAGTACCTTCTCCAGAGAAAAAGGAGAAAGATCACAAGGTACACTAGAAACCCTAATTTTTATTTGAAAACTTAGGCAAAAAAACTACTCAGTAGTATACTTTTATTGGTCCCTGGCTTGGCTCCACAGTCAAATTTATTCTTGGTGCAAAAGACTGACGATTTTAAACTACTATACACTACTATCATATTGATTATATTTATGTCATAACCGTAGCTGTCTATTTATGCATAAATGTCTACTGTAGAAATACGGCCTCCGGTCAGTCTAAAATATCAAGATCAATTGAGATAATACATTGGTTTTATTTGTATTTTAAATAATTTAGTACAAGCTCTTTTTCCAATATTTCCAAAGTGTTCTAAATTCACTTTGATGGCTCCAATAGCCTGAGTATTTGGTATGACTCATCTACTTGGACCTATTTGAGACATTAGTAGATGTAGGATATTATAAACTAAATTTTATAATCTCCGAACTACTACTTATAGATTTTGGTCCTCCTGCCAATCTCCAAAATCCAATAAGTCTTTTTCTTTTTTTAACTTTTCTTCAGATGGAACGTTATTTATATCAGCTAATGTATTAACGTGACTTACGTTATTATGTCTATTTACAACTAGGTTTCAAACTATATTAAACTAAAAATACAATTTAGTCAGTTAGATTTAGCAGTGGTAGCTTGTGTAAGAATGATCGGGACCGCCTCTTGTTAAGAGCCTAAATATCCTCGATCACACAGGGCGTACCTCTAGCTGTTCTTTATTGAATAATTTTCACTAGAAGTACTAAGTGTTCATGACCACTTGCCTAATTTGTAAATAGACATAATAACGTAAGTCACGTTAATACATTAGCTGATATAAATAAAGTTCCATCTGAAGAAAAGTTAAAAAAAAGAAAAAAGACTTATTGGATTTTGGAGATTGGCGGAGGACCAAATCTATAAGTAGTAGTTCGAGATTATAAAATTTAGTTTATAATATCCTACATCTACTAATGTCTCAAATAGGTCCAAGTAGATGAGTCATACCAAATACTCAGGCTATTGGAGCCATCAAAGTGAATTTAGAACACTTTGGAAATATTGGAAAAAGAGCTTGTACTAAATTATTTAAAATACAAATAAAAAACCAATGTATTATCTCAATTGATCTTGATATTTTAGACTGACCGGAGGCCGTATTTCTACATAGCCCCCCAGTAGCTTTTAGAACTACGAACGTACGTTAAGATACGATCTAGTTGGTAAAGCGAAAACCAAAGTAAAAAAACGGTTTCGGTCATGACTTATCGAGTAAGTATGTGCCTATATGTACGAGTTCAAGACTCATGTTGTACTCTATGTCGTTTAGTATTTGGTCCAGTAACCATTTCCGATGTAGGCGCCTTACGTTTATTATTTGGTAAGGTAATAGCCAAAGGCTGTTCTTCATTAGTAAGAAGTTTGAACAATTTTCTGCACTGTTGGTAAGCAGATCAGAAAGTTTAGTCACGTAGGAAGTAGGTGGCAAATAGGGAATTTCAGATCCGTCAGGGTTTGTAGTCACCTGAGGAAACCCTTTTCGTTTATCTCGTGTGTTCTTATGTAAACGCTTATTCCATTTCTTATTAAAGATACGAAGAAAGTCGCGAGATTCACGAAATGCATCGGAGGTTAGCCAAGCTACTGTCCCATCCATGAAACGGGTCTTGTAGTAAGTGTAACCGTCTTCGGATGTTTTGTCAATTATATCTTTGACTTGTGACTCCATAACTGGTATATCAGAATCAAATGAGCGAGCGAATGAGAGTTCGGAGGTAGGGATACGGTGAGTGCCTAGATTGGTTGCGCTAGTAGTACCATCAATGTTATTCACTTCGTAAGTATCACTCTTCTCATCATGGTAGGAAATAACAAAAGGTCCTATCGTCTTAGAAGAGAGTTCGGTAACGTTGGCGTTTCGATTTATAATGTTAACGTAATCGCCGACTTTGAACTGAACAATGTTCTTAGTGTTATTCCATCGGTCATACGCTTTAAGTAGGACGCGATTCTTGTGCTCGAGTAAACAGGGGTAAACAACGTTCTGCATATGCTCGATCTTTTTTGTAGCCACGGGGTAGCGTGTTTCTCGGGCGCAGTTTTATCAAAAACGTTGCTTGTAATTCACTATAGCGGCCAAAGAAATAGTGAAACGGGAGTGTTCCAGTTTGAGGATTCATGCAGTTATTCATTTGAGTCTGAACCCATTTCAAATGATAAGGCCACATATCCTCAACGTCGTCTAGTGCGGTACGCAAGAGTTTCTTAAGTTCTCTATGACGTGTCTCATTTGCACCCTGCGTTTGAGGTTTGTAAGGAACACCACGCCTATGGGTCATGCCTGATACGAGTATAAGTGCCTCCATTACGTCGGTACAAAACTCACTACCGTTATCAGAACATAGTACTCGGGGAAACCGAAGTCATTAAAGACGTGATAGCATAATTCTGCCACTGTTTGTGGACGTTTGTTCGGTATTGCATAAAGCAAGTTATAGCCCGAAGCCACACATAAGAAATGACAGATATATACATCGCCAGTATGCTTGATCGCGGGAGTTTAACCAAATCGACTATGACTCGGCGCATCGGTTGGTCTTCTGTCACACTTTTTTAGGGGTGCCCAACCGTATCGCTTGATCTGGTTCTTTTCACAATCAGTACAGCGTCGGTATACTTCACGTATGGTTTCTTTCAGCGCCGGGTGATCAAGCCCTGCACGAATAGCCATTTTATAAGTATGCTCATATGCTCGATGCGTTAAATTATGTATAATTTTAACTCTACTTTCGAGCTCCTCTAAGTCAGTCAGATTCTGCGTAACGCTGGCTGGATGAACCATAGTCCTGTTGGAAAGGGCAACCTCAGTATCAGGAGGGGTAGAGTCCTGAGATATACATAATTGACAACATTGGATTGTTGAAGTATCTTCTTCAGTTGTTTCGCAACTCCTGGCTGTTCTTTAAGCAGCGCTTTAAGTAGTTGAGTGCGAGCTTCAGGTTCTCTTAGAGTTTTGAGTCTTTGATCCATGGCCTTAGCTAGTTCCATGTTTTTACGATCTAATGCCGTTTCAATCGGCATTACCTCGACTGCAATCTTGTTGGGTGCATGTGTTGTACGAGTCTTGAGCTTTTGTTCAAACTCTTTAGACTCCTCTAGTTTAGCTAAGAATTCGGTTGAGGGTTTCCACTTAGTGGTACCTGCAGGACCGATGCGACAAACAATGGTGTGTTTCCAAGGCGTCTTCTTAATAGAATAGGATCCCTGATACAAGAACGTGTCGGTTTCACGGTCGACATAAATAGGTTCGTCTTGAATCATATTAATTAAATCACGTATCCATGGGTCGGAGTTACGTAAGGGACAACACAGCGTAATGGTAGATTTAGTAATATTAACATAATTTAACAACTGTGCGATAAGTTGACAAGGTGGGTTAGCCCACGCATTATGCTTTGATAAGTCAAGCTGAAATGCATCACCTTTAGGATGAGTCAACGACCTATATTCAGAAACCTGTTTGTTATGTTCTGCGGCGAACATATCAACAGTAAATGGACCCCATCGTGATTGAGCGAGGTTAAACCATTTCTTATTTAGCATCCAATCGGTTGCTAATAACTCTTTGACTGTTTTCTGGTAGTCGGGCACAAGTCGAGAGAGCATGTCAGGAAGATGGTTATGTATTCCTGGAATGTGTGTTATATTAAAAGCGAACTTGGCAATAATGTCATGCCAGCGGCTCACCAACTGTGAATCAGGGTTCATATCTTTTAAGTATGTTAAAGACTTTTGATCACAGGCGACAGTAAAGTAACTTCCATAAAGGTAGTCTTTAAACTGTCTTAGCGCAGTAACTATAGCAAGGAGCTCTTGTTTAACGGTAGGGTAATTCCGTTGACTCTTATTATAACTCTTGCTAAAGAATTGTATGTAGCGCGGTTTACCATTTATCGTTTGGTAAAGCACTCCACCTACCGCTCGATCTGAAGCGTCGGTTGCTACTTGAATGGGACACCATCCACAGGGTACTGCATGATGGGTGCGTCCATTACTTTACTTTTGACTAGTTTAAATGCATCATCACATTCTTTAGTCCAAAGCTTTCCCAAAGGTCCTTTGTGCAGCCGTAGGTGACTGAAAGGCTTTAAGTAATGAGAAAGATGCGGTACCGAATCCGAGAAGAAGTTAACAAACCCACACACAGAGTTCACATCTCTTCCAGTAATTGGTGTTGATAAATCCAACAGAAACTGTTTCTTGCCAGGATCAATTTCTACCCCTGCTGCAGATACTTTGTAGCCAAGTAAGTGTATAGTATCTTTAGCAAAAGAACACTTGTCTTCGTTAATCTTAAGTTTAGCATGATTAAGTCGCTTTAAGACTTCTTTAACGAGTTTAGCATGTTCATGTGCTGTCTTTGTAAAGATAACTATATCATCTAAATAGACTGATACGTTATACGACAGGTCCGCAAATAGTTCCATCATAACTTGTTGGAAGAAAGAAGGTAACATGTGTAAGCCTTCAGGTGCACCTTTAAACTGGTACTTCTTACCTTGCCAAGTAAAGGAAAAGTATTTCCTATGAGGCTCATATATTTGTAGTTGATGGAATGCAGCTTTTAAGTCTATCTTGGAAAAGATAGTCGCACCTCCATTTTGCGTAGTATCTCGCTTATCTTAGGTAAGGGAAAACTATGTTGCGGAATTAGTTTGTTGATTGGCGACAGGTCTAGTACTACTCTTGTTTTACTAAACGTTCCATCAGATTTATATTGATCGACCGCTAAGAGAGCTAAGTTAACTGGGGTTGCATCATAATTGATTTCAATTAGACCCTGTTTTAACCAATCTTCGATTTGGGTTTTGACAACGTCTTTGTGTCTCCAACTCACGTAGTTATGTGAAGGACACTTTAACTTAGAGAAGTCGACGTTTGTTAAGTCAAGTCTAACGTACCCATTAGAGAACTTAAACATACACCAGTCAGTTATTGCAATCTTCCTGTTTTGTATAATTAAGTCCATAATTATATCGGTGAAGTGCGGAATCATATCCTTTGCTTCACCTTCCGGAGGTTTAGGTATCTTTAACATATTATCATCTGACTGATCTTTATTCGGGTCAGCCCATTAGGCAGACCAGTGAGTGTTATACCTAAACTGAGAAGATCAGTCATACCTATAATTAAATCGTATTTCTGAGACATGTCAGTAACGATTAGGTGAGTCTTCACTTCTCTTCTATCTGACAGCATTATGTGTGCATAGTCAATGGCTTGTTCGCAAGTAGTAACTTTGCCATTTCCCAAGATTAAATCAGTTGTTTCGTTATGGACAGCCATATCTGTAGCGTAGGCTACTCGGCATGAGATAGCAGCAGAGACTTCAGCCCCTGGATCAAATAGTGCCATAACTTTTTCTCCATTTACGAAAACTGTTTGAAAGATACGTTCATCTCCTTTGGTATAGATTTTATTGAACATTTTCTCATAATCTTGCTCTAGTGCGCACATATGGTACTGTCAGTGCTTAACTTGGACGTCTGGTAAGTCCTTGCAATCCTCTTTGTGCCAACCGTTAGTACCCTTGCAAGTAGCACACTCTTTCATATAGTGTCCAAAATCTGGCTTGCCTGGTGCACACTTAACAGGGTCGTGTCTACCATTCCACTTGCCATTACGTTTTGTGAGGTTGTAACCACACTTCTTGCAAGGCGCTCTCACCTTCTTATCACCTTCGGTTCGGTAGAAGTAGAGCCAGTACCCCTCCAGTAGTAGTGCGAGGTTTCTTAGTACTACGCGCAGTATTAGTCTCTACTGCGTTTCGCTTAGTGGGCTGGGTGTAGCTCGTGGTACTAAGTACTCTAGTAGAGGAATTGGTATGCTTGTGTACTATCTTCTCAAAGACAGACCAAGGCATAGATCGCAAATCACCATAGGCGATGATGTCATCATTGACTTTCTTAAAGAGGTTAGCTCCCAGAGTCTCCATCATCTGACAAATTAATAAATATTCGCCAGTATAGGTACGACCACCCATCCGAGTATTCATATGTGTCATATGAGCTAGAGCACCTCGAATAGTGGTATCGTTCGCAAAGAACTTGCGAGACTCTAGAAGTTCACGGTCACGTGCATCTTCAAAAAAAGGTGTTAAGTATATTATCACGCAACTGGTGCCAGGGTAGGGGCTTTCCAGTTGGGCTCATGAGCTTCAAGATAGTTCGCCATTCACCTGGCTCACAGAAATGAATAAAGGCATTCATCATCTGCTTATCCCTAAGGCTGGCAGACTCCTTAAGTTGGTCGAAGGCCTTCAGTGTCTCCACTGTACTCTCATTAGTAGAGAAATCGACCTCAGCCTGCGCGTTACCTAGCTGCTTTATAAAGCTTGGTTCTAAGTGTTCACGAGGCTCATGCTCAGTGCTACGGGCTGCTAGTGCCAAGATGGTGTCTATTTCCTTTCTCTTGTTATCGATTAGATAGCGAATGTTATCCGCTTTCCTATCGTCAAGGTCAGAGTCATTCAATAGACGGTCCTCAAGGACTTGCATACCAGAGCGTAATAGCCTGAGACGAGTATGTCTGGTTCTCACTTCCTCATCCTCAGGATTAGAGCGGGAACTCTCTAACGAGGTACTGGTGTAGCGATTGCCAAAATCGTGATTACCAGGGTTAGTTGGCAAATGAGGGTCGATATTACGAGGATGGTAAGCCTCATCGAGTTCCATACGATCATATCCTCTGACAGGGTTAGGTTTGTCAAGAGGATGGTCGATGGTAGCATCAGAGCTATAGAGATTAAATTTTGAAATATTATCTCTCTCGCCAGTGGTAACTGGCTTAGTGGTAAACATACTGGCTGGTAAACCAGTAGGTCTCGGGTTCGAAACCCGGCCCGAATTTTTTTTCTTCTTCGGTATAGGAAGAATATCAGCCAAGTGGGACACGATAGAGGGGTCCACAACTGCTGCTGCCGCTAGCTCCTTCAAGAGCGCTTCAGTGCGGTTCAATTGGCGTCGAGATTGAGAGGATCCAACCACTCGTTGTCGAGTTATGGCGTCCTCAGCTTCGGCCCCAAGATTTGAGCTGAATGGAATGGCTTCTCCATCGATGGCGAAACCGAAATTTTCGGACAGGTCCAATACTTCCTTTCACGCCGGATTTGTGCTGGAGTGTCCTTTAGATGTGGAGTTATAATGCCCCCCGACATTCGTATCCACGAATTTTCCAGCCTTTCGACGTTTATCCCCAATATTTGACGGCACGTGGTCAGGGGGGCAAGCTGGGGTCCTGAGCTTCACTCCTAGGTGATACACGGACGCTGGCGAGCCTTTCCGCGGTAGTAGATACCTCTTCTTCCAAGGCTTTAGGATCCGACGAGTCATCCTCAGAATAATCCTCTGTACCAACCTCAGAATTTGCTTCCCCAACAGTATCCTCGGCAGGCTCAACTCCAGACAGGCTAGGTGTTTCCACAGGGACCTCAGGAACCTCGGCAGGCTTAGCAGGCTTAGAGCTAGCGGCTCCCTTGCCTTTAGAAGTACCCTTAGCCATAGTATTTGCTGGATAGTAAATCGATGTCAGACAGTCTAGAAGCAGTACACTACTGTAACTACTATTTAACTGAAAAATATGTAAACTTCGATGGAAATTACTAGGTTTCAAACTATATTAAACTAAAATACAATTTAGTCAGTTAGGATTTAGCAGTGGTAGCTTGTGTAAGAATGATCGGGACTGCCTCTTGTTAAGAGCCTAAATATCCTCGATCACACAGGGCGTACCTCTAGCTGTTCTTTATTGAATAATTTTCACTAGAAGTACTAAGTGTTCATGACCACTTGCCTAATTTGTAAATAGACATAATAACGTAAGTCACGTTAATACATTAGCTGATATAAATAAAGTTCCATCTGAAGAAAAGTTAAAAAAAAAAAAGACTTATTGGATTTTGAGATTGGCGGGAGGACCAAAATCTATAAGTAGTAGTTCGAGATTATAAAATTTAGTTTATAATATCCTACATCTACTAATGTCTCAAATAGGTCCAAGTAGATGAGTCATACCAAATACTCAGGCTATTGGAGCCATCAAAGTGAATTTAGAACACTTTGGAAATATTGGATTGTGTTCTATACGCATGTTGTATAAAGGAAATACTAAGTCCCAATCTGTGTGTGTGTATTATTGATATTATATAAAACATACTACTGCAGTTCTTATATTCCAGTTCCATTGGCTTGTAGCTGATAGGCTGATACTGCTATTGATGTCGTGCTAAATAGTTTTGTTGTCTCTCTAACTATGTCCGAAGGAAATCAGATCCGCGGTCAGAAATTAGGTTCGAACTCCGCCGTGGCGTAGTATTACATTTTGACAAATAGTCGTGCAATAATTATAACAGTGGTGTCTGGTGTGCAGAATGCAAGAACTCATCTCAACACAGTTGATACTGACGTCATGAGTTACGAGGGGCTCTGCGAATATCTGGACGAAATTCAAACATCGACCTCCAATAGCCTACAGAGACTCGAGGTGGAGAGAGAGCAATTTCTACCAGAACAGAACGAAAGTGCTTCAATTGTAGCAAACCAGGTCACCTTGCTCGTGATTGCCGTTCCTAGCATCGCAGATCCAGACCGCACGTCTAGATTTATTTCTAGAAATATATCCGAGTGCATTTTTTGAATTAATAATATTATCCCTAAAGTGTTCTGCATAAGTTTTCTCCATACTGATGATATGAGTTTTTTCACCCTGGCCAACCCAAGTGGTTGAACACTAGTACAAACACTGTTAGCGTGCGGTGTGGGGACTAATAGTAAAGTGCTAGTGTATCTAAAGTATGGTGCATTCGAATGAATTTATTTTCTGATCTCACTCTCAGTTATATACTGATGGTGTTTTGCACTAGTGTTCAACCACTTGGTTTGGCCAGGGGTAAAACTCATATGATCAGTATGAGAAACCCTTATGCAGAACACTTTAGCACTCGGATATATTTTCTAGAAATAAATACATCATATTCTCTGTTACTACACTCAGTCTTGGACCTCGGCTCGGCAGCCGGTGGCCCGTATCCTATAAATAGAATAATCTGAGAAGAAGTCTCAAATTATCTCTTACGTTCTCTCGGGCTAACCCACCTATACTTATATTAATTTGAGAACAAGTCCCAAATTACTCTCGGGCTGACGACGTAAAACGTTATCAACGTATATAGAAATACGCCTACTACTGTAGTCTCTCACCACTATCCACCAAGAAGGCGCCAGTAGAAAATGACGCCTTACTCAGGGCACTAGACGATATAACATTACTGAGTGGAAGAAAAGCAAACGTTTTACAATTCGACCGAGGCTCGGAATTTGTGGATAAGGAAGTAGAGACTAACTTACGAAGACTTGGCGACGACGTTCGATCAACACCGAAAGACTCGCCGCAACAACGGAAAAATTGAGCAAAGTCACCGTACCAATTTAGGAAGAGCTAGGGCGACTCTGCACAACTCCGGCTTAGGTGACGAATTTTGGAGTGAGGAATACCAACATGTCACAGACGCTCATAACAACGTCGGGAGTAAGAGGAACCCGACAACGCCAATCGAAAGATTCACTGGCCAAAACCCGAATTATGACCGTTTTCGAACCTTCGGCAGCAAAAGTTTATGGCGAAAGACGACTAAAAGCAACAAATGGGATAAGCGCGCGCGCCGTGAAATTGTGGTGGCTAACCCCAGCGACCACCTCTGATACTTTCCGAGTTTTAGTCCAGAAACCAACAGAGTATCACGAACCAGAGATATATGTTTTTTTTGAGGATGAATTTTACATATGGAAGGATGGACAATGTACGGAGCAGACTACAGGAAGAAATGCTGAGCCGACGAATGACGACTTATCGACCGTATCTTTACGGCCTATGGAACCAGGTGAAAATACTCGAGCCGCCTCTAGTAAACGCCATCGAGAACCGGTGTACTCTTGACGTTCTATCAAAATCAAATTGTTCTACTGCTTCCAAAGATCAAACTGACACCATATCCGCTCACATTCCAAAGCGGAAAAAAGGCTGGTCGCCGATCTTCGAGAGAGGTTACAAATTTGCAAATTTCAGATAATCCAGCTTGGATGAACTACACAAGAGCAATAACAGTTGTCGCTCTCGACAAAGAACAAACTCGACAACTGCCTTTTAGCTACTCAACATCAGCAACAACCAACGCTGGCGAGGCCGGCGCAGATCCCAATTCCCAAGACCTTCTGGGAGATTGACAATTCTTCCAATAAAAAAGGTAGTGGATGGACGCAGCGACCAAAGAAGTCCGAGACCCAGTGAAGAGGTAGTCCAAGTGCCACGTATTACGCAAAGTAGTCTCAATCGTTTTCATACGTAGTCCGTGATTTGTAGATGCGTGGCCATACTTCCGGGCTTTGAAGTTGAAATCTCCCCACACGACATCTGGTTGGAAACCGCCGATCTCAGAGGAATTCATATATCGCCTGACGTCTTCTTCAGTAAGTGATTTGAGTGGAAAGTAGAACACGGCCATATTAACACCAAAGCACACAAAGAACACCGCGTACGGTGAAGAGTGTACAAGTTGAAAACCGATGGGTGGTGTTTGGAAAAAGATATCAATACCACAGTGTGAAGGGTGTAAGATATTATGCCGTGTATTGTGACGTAGTATATGATAGCGTGTGTTCGAGCGTATATGATTAAGAAATGTGGTGTTATGCCAGGTTTCGACCACACACATAACATCAACCTGACTTAAAATCGATAACGTTCAAACACTACCAATCTGTGTGCTCCGCGTTGTTCATGTTGGAGTCTTTGTGGGTTAATGTCAGTCAGATTTCTCGTGCGCAAGCGTAATTGTATTGTAATGGCGATCTGGGGAAAACGCGTCTGACCTTATGCAGTGGCAGAAGTGATAGCTGGGCGTATAAATGCAGCAAGGGCAGTCGATTTTGAGGTCGCCCGGAACAATAGCAGTATCATTGATTC
>LUCW03001905.1:0-32118 GCA_001586965.3 Sphaeroforma sirkka | reverse complement strand
GCTTCATCTCTAAAATGGTGGGTGAGTGGATCCTCTTTGTTAGTAAAGGACGAATCACTTAGGTCTTGAATCGTATACTTCAATAAGTGCCATGATGTATTTGACTCAAATTATTTGGTATCGTCGAGCTTCTCGAAATATGTCCCTCTCGAATGAATCTTAGCTCATATAGCTGAATGTTCCACCTCCAGACTTTTTGCGTCTTTTTCTCTGTAGGAGGAGTGAGTCGGCTGTGGATTCGCACCACAGACACATTGTAATAGCTATTGTGTATAAATTCTTGGTGTTATCAAATAAGTAAGCGATTATCTATTGTGCATATATCCATGACGCGGATTTCAGAGCACAAGAGTACATTTCAATAATTCGGAGTTCGTATTCATATCACAGCACACGAGTACAAGCCGTTCTTTGACCTTATTGGACGAGCCTTTGTACTATGCGAGATTGCTGAATTGAATAAATCTGAGTAATAAACCACCTTGTTCGGTTTCTAATTTTGAAATACTACACGCTCCCGTCTACAAAGTGTGGCGACCCAAGCACACATATATTAATATTTTTGATTTCTTGTTTTGTGAAGCTCTTCTTGGCTTGCGCTTCGTATTCATTGATAAGGTCGGCATATTGGAGGTTCTTCACGCTAAATTATACCGAGTCTAATATGTGTTTTAAATTTAACCAAATACTCAATGTCAGGGTCCGACACGCAAGCGTGAGAACGGTTGTCGAGTATATCCATGACTTTTCTGCGTCATCGATACTATTGTAATTGTGATTGTCACCAGAGAACTTCTCTATATCTATTAAAAGATTAGGGCGGAGTGTGATTCGTGGTATGTCACGTTTTAAATCGTCTATGTCGTATGTAAATACGTTTTTTAGTCTCTAATTCAGCAACTTCAAACGTGGTAGTGCCTTCCACAGCTGATAATGTGAAAGGTCTTTTTTAGAGCAAACTGAAGGAACCATTACCTTGTCAAACCAGTATTTGTTGGATGTTTTTGCTATGCGAACAAGTACGCGATCACCTAAATTAAAAAAAAGAGCGAACTGTGTTGTATCCTTTTTTGTTACGTGATTTGAGCCAACTGACGTTTTTTTGCTCATGTGGTTACCGGTTAGCCACATATGATTTGTAAACTTCGATGGAAATTACTAGGTTTCAAACTATATTAAACTAAAAATACAATTTAGTCAGTTAGGATTTAGCAGTGGTAGCTTGTGTAAGAATGATCGGGACTGCCTCTTGTTAAGAGCCTAAATATCCTCGATCACACAGGGCGTACCTCTAGCTGTTCTTTATTGAATAATTTTCACTAGAAGTACTAAGTGTTCATGACCATTTGCCTAATTTGTAAATAGACATAATAACGTAAGTCACGTTAATACATTAGCTGATATAAATAAAGTTCCATCTGAAGAAAAGTTAAAAAAAAAGAAAAGACTTATTGGATTTTGGAGATTGGCGGGAGGACCAAAATCTATAAGTAGTAGTTCGGAGATTATAAAATTTAGTTTATAATATCCTACATCTACTAATGTCTCAAATAGGTCCAAGTAGATGAGTCATACCAAATACTCAGGCTATTGGAGCCATCAAAGTGAATTTAGAACACTTTGGAAATATTGGAAAAAAAGAGCTTGTACTAAATTATTTAAAATACAAATAAAAAAAACCAATGTATTATCTCAATTGATCTTGATATTTTAGACTGACCGGAGGCCGTATTTCTACATAGCCCCCCAGTAGCTTTTAGAACTACGAACGTACGTTAAGATACGATCTAGTTGGTAAAGCGAAAACCAAAGTAAAAAAACGGTTTCGGTCATGACTTATCGAGTAAGTATGTGCCTATATGTACGAGTTCAAGACTCATGTTGTACTCTATGTCGTTTAGTATTTGGTCCAGTAACCATTTCCGATGTAGGCGCCTTACGTTTATTATTTGGTAAGGTAATAGCCAAAGGCTGTTCTTCATTAGTAAGTAAGTTTGAACAATTTTCTGCACTGTTGGTAAGCAGATCAGAAAGTTTAGTCACGTAGGAAGTAGGTGGCAAATAGGGAATTTCAGATCCGTCAGGGTTTGTAGTCACCTGAGGAAACCCTTTTCGTTTATCTCGTGTGTTCTTATGTAAACGCTTATTCCATTTCTTATTAAAGATACGAAGAAAGTCGCGAGATTCACGAAATGCATCGGAGGTTAGCCAAGCTACTGTCCCATCCATGAAACGGGTCTTGTAGTAAGTGTAACCGTCTTCGGATGTTTTGTCAATTATATCTTTGACTTGTGACTCCATAACTGGTACATCAGAATCAAATGAGCGAGCGAATGAGAGTTCGGAGGTAGGGATACGGTGAGTGCCTAGATTAGTTGCGCTAGTACCATCAATGTTATTCACTTCGTAAGTATCACTCTTCTCATCATGGTAGGAAATAACAAAAGGTCCTATCGTCTTGAAAGAGTGTTCGGTAACGTTGGCGTTTCGATTTATAATGTTAACGTAATCGCCGACTTTGAACTGAACAATGTTCTTAGTGTTATTCCATCGGTCATACGCTTTAAGTAGGACGCGATTCTTGTGCTCGAGTAAACAGGGGTAAACAACGTTCTGCATATGCTCGATCTTTTTTGTAGCCACGGGGTAACGTGTTTCTCGGGCGCAGTTTTATCAAACGTTGCTTGTAATTCACTATAGCGGCCAAAGAAATAGTGAAACGGGAGTGTTCCAGTTTGAGGATTCATGCAGTTATTCATTTGAGTCTGAACCCATTTCAAATGATAAGGCCACATATCCTCAACGTCGTCTAGTGCGGTACGCAAGAGTTTCTTAAGTTCTCTATGACGTGTCTCATTTGCACCCTGCGTTTGAGGTTTGTAAGGAACACCACGCCTATGGGTCATGCCTGATACGAGTATAAGTGCCTCCATTACGTCGGTACAAAACTCACTACCGTTATCAGAACATAGTACTCGGGGAAACCGAAGTCATTAAAGACGTGATAGCATAATTCTGCCACTGTTTGTGGACGTTTGTTCGGTATTGCATAAAGCAAGTTATAGCCCGAAGCCACACATAAGAAACGACAGATATATACATCGCCAGTATGCTTGGATCGCGGGAGTTTAACCAAATCGACTATGACTCGGCGCATCGGTTGGTCTTCTGTCACACTTTTAGGGGTGCCCAACCGTATCGCTTGATCTGGTTCTTTTCACAATCAGTACAGCGTCGGTATACTTCACGTATGGTTTTTTCAGCGCCGGGTGATCAAGCCCCTGCACGAATAGCCATTTTATAAGTAAGTATGCTCATATGCTCGATGCGTTAAATTATGTATAATTTTAACTCTACTTTCGAGCTCCTCTAAGTCAGTCAGATTCTGCGTAACGCTGGCTGGATGAACCATAGTCCTGTTGGAAAGGGCAACCTCAGTATCAGGAGGGTAGAGTCCTGAGATACATAATTGACAACATTGGATTGTTGAAGTATCTTCTTCAGTTGTTTCGCAACTCCTGGCTGTTCTCTAAGCAGCGCTTTAAGTAGTTGAGTGCGAGCTTCAGGTTCTCTTAGAGTTTTGAGTCTTTGATCCATGGCCTTAGCTAGTTCCATGTTTTTTACGATCTAATGCCGTTTCAATCGGCATTACCTCGACTGCAATCTTGTTGGGTGCATGTGTTGTACGAGTCTTGAGCTTTTGTTCAAACTCTTTAGACTCCTCTAGTTTAGCTAAGAATTTGGTTGAGGGTTTCCACTTAGTGGTACCTGCAGGACCGATGCGACAAACAATGGTGTGTTTCCAAGGCGTCTTCTTAATAGAATAGGATCCCTGATACAAGAACGTGTCGGTTTCACGGTCGACATAAATAGGTTCGTCTTGAATCATATTAATTAAATCACGTATCCATGGGTCGGAGTTACGTAAAGGACAACACAGCGTAACGGTAGATTTAGTAATATTAACATAATTTAACAACTGTGCGATAAGTTGACAAGGTGGGTTAGCCCACGCATTATGCTTTGATAAGTCAAGCTGAAATGCATCACCTTTAGGATGAGTCAACGACCTATATTCAGAAACCTGTTTGTTATGTTCTGCGGCGAACATATCAACAGTAAATGGACCCCATCGTGATTGAGCGAGGTTAAACCATTTCTTATTTAGCATCCAATCGGTTGCTAATAACTCTTTGACTGTTTTCTGGTAGTCGGGCACAAGTCGAGAGAGCATGTCAGGAAGATGGTTATGTATTCCTGGAATGTGTGTTATATTAAAAGCGAACTTGGCAATAATGTCATGCCAGCGGCTCACCAACTGTGAATCAGGGTTCATATCTTTTAAGTATGTTAAAGACTTTTGATCACAGGCGACAGTAAAGTAACTTCCATAAAGGTAGTCTTTAAACTGTCTTAGCGCAGTAACTATAGCAAGGAGCTCTTGTTTAACGGTAGGGTAATTCCGTTGACTCTTATTATAACTCTTGCTAAAAGAATTGTATGTAGCGCGGTTTACCATTTATCGTTTGGTAAAGCACTCCACCTACCGCTCGATCTGAAGCGTCGGTTGCTACTTGGAATGGGACACCATCCACAGGGTACTGCATGATGGGTGCGTCCATTACTTTACTTTTGACTAGTTTAAATGCATCATCACATTCTTTAGTCCAAAGCTTTCCCAAAGGTCCTTTGTGCAGCCGTAGGTGACTGAAAGGCTTTAAGTAATGAGAAAGATGCGGTACCGAATCCGAGAAGAAGTTAACAAACCCGCACACAGAGTTCACATCTCTTCCAGTAATTGGTGTTGATAAATCCAACAGAAACTGTTTCTTGCCAGGATCAATTTCTACCCCTGCTGCAGATACTTTGTAGCCAAGTAAGTGTATAGTATCTTTAGCAAAAGAACACTTGTCTTCGTTAATCTTAAGTTTAGCATGATTAAGTCGCTTCAAGACTTCTTTAACGAGTTTAGCATGTTCATGTGCTGTCTTTGTAAAGATAACTATATCATCTAAATAGACTGATACGTTATACGACAGGTCCGCAAATAGTTCCATCATAACTTGTTGGAAGAAAGAAGGTAACATGTGTAAGCCTTCAGGTGCACCTTTAAACTGGTACTTCTTACCTTGCCAAGTAAAGGAAAAGTATTTCCTATGAGGCTCATATATCTGTAGTTGATGGAATGCAGCTTTTAAGTCTATCTTGGAAAGATAGTCGCACCCTCCATTTTGCGTAGTATCTCGCTTATCTTAGGTAAGGGAAAACTATGTTGCGGAATTAGTTTGTTGATTGGCGACAGGTCTAGTACTACTCTTGTTTTACTAAACGTTCCATCAGATTTATATTGATCGACCGCTAAGAGAGCTAAGTTAACTGGGGTTGCATCATAATTGATTTCAATTAGACCCTGTTTTAACCAATCTTCGATTTGGGTTTTGACAACGTCTTTGTGTCTCCAACTCACGTAGTTATGTGAAGGACACTTTAACTTAGAGAAGTCGACGTTTGTTAAGTCAAGTCTAACGTACCCATTAGAGAACTTAAACATACACCAGTCAGTTATTGCAATCTTCCTGTTTTGTATAATTAAGTCCATAATTATATCGGTGAAGTGCGGAATCATATCCTTTGCTTCACCTTCCGGAGGTTTAGGTATCTTTAACATATTATCATCTGACTGATCTTTATTCGGGTCTAGCCCATTAGGCAGACCAGTGAGTGTTATACCTAAACTGAGAAGATCAGTCATACCTATAATTAAATCGTATTTCTGAGACATGTCAGTAACGATTAGGTGAGTCTTCACTTCTCTTCTATCTGACAGCATTATGTGTGCATAGTCAATGGCTTGTTCGCAAGTAGTAACTTTGCCATTTCCCAAGATTAAATCAGTTGTTTCGTTATGGACAGCCATATCTGTAGCGTAGGCTACTCGGCATGAGATAGCAGAGACTTCAGCCCCTGGATCAAATAGTGCCATAACTTTTTCTCCATTTACGAAAACTGTTTGAAAGATACGTTCATCTCCTTTGGTATAGATTTTATTGAACATTTTCTCATAATCTTGCTCTAGTGCGCACATATGGTACTGTCAGTGCTTAACTTGGACGTCTGGTAAGTCCTTGCAATCCTCTTTGTGCCAACCGTTAGTACCCTTGCAAGTAGCACACTCTTTCATATAGTGTCCAAAATCTGGCTTGCCTGGTGCACACTTAACAGGGTCGTGTCTACCATTCCACTTGCCATTACGTTTTGTGAGGTTGTAACCACACTTCTTGCAAGGCGCTCTCACCTTCTTATCACCTTTCGGTTCGGTAGAAGTAGAGCCAGTACCCCCCTCCAGTAGTAGTGCGAGGTTTCTTAGTACTACGCGCAGTATTAGTCTCTACTGCGTTTCGCTTAGTGGGCTGGGTGTAGCTCGTGGTACTAAGTACTCTAGTAGAGGAATTGGTATGCTTGTGTACTATCTTCTCAAAGACAGACCAAGGCATAGATCGCAAATCACCATAGGCGATGATGTCATCATTGACTTTCTTAAAGAGGTTAGCTCCCAGAGTCTCCATCATATGACAAATTAATAAATATTCGCCAGTATAGGTACGACCACCCATCCGAGTATTCATATGTGTCATATGAGCTAGAGCACCTCGAATAGTGGTATCGTTCGCAAAGAACTTGCGAGACTCTAGAAGTTCACGGTCACGTGCATCTTCAAAAAAAGGTGTTAAGTATATTATCACGCAACTGGTGCCAGGGTAGGGCTTTCCAGTTGGGCTCATGAGCCTTCAAGATAGTTCGCCATTCACCTGGCTCACAGAAATGAATAAAGGCATTCATCATCTGCTTATCCCTAAGGCTGGCAGACTCCTTAAGTTGGTCGAAGGCCTTCAGTGTCTCCACTGTACTCTCATTAGTAGAGAAATCGACCTCAGCCTGCGCGTTACCTAGCTGCTTTATAAAAGCTTGGTTCTAAGTGTTCACGAGGCTCATGCTCAGTGCTACGGGCTGCTAGTGCCAAGATGGTGTCTATTTCCTTTCTCTTGTTATCGATTAGATAGCGAATGTTATCCGCTTTCCTATCGTCAAGGTCAGAGTCATTCAATAGACGGTCCTCAAGGACTTGCATACCAGAGCGTAATAGCCTGAGACGAGTATGTCTGGTTCTCACTTCCTCATCCTCAGGATTAGAGCGGGAACTCTCTAACGAGGTACTGGTGTAGCGATTGCCAAAATCGTGATTACCAGGGTTAGTTGGCAAATGAGGGTCGATATTACGAGGATGGTAAGCCTCATCGAGTTCCATACGATCATATCCTCTGACAGGGTTAGGTTTGTCAAGAGGATGGTCGATGGTAGCATCGGAGCTATAGAGATTAAATTTTGAAATATTATCTCTCTCGCCAGTGGTAACTGGCTTAGTGGTAAACATACTGGCTGGTAAACCAGTAGGTCTCGGGTTAGAAACCCGGCCCGAATTTTTTCTTCTTCTTCGGTATAGGAAGAATTTCAGCCAAGTGGGACACGATAGAAGGGTCCACAACTGCTGCTGCCGCTAGCTCCTTCAAAGAGCGCTTCAGTGCGGTTCAATTGGCGTCGAGATTGAGAGGATCCAACCACTCGTTGTCGAGTTATGGCGTCCTCAGCTTCGGCCCCAAGATTTGAGCTGAATGGAATGGCTTCTCCATCGATGGCGAAACCGAAATTTTCGGACAGGTCCAATACTTCCTTTTCACGTCGGATTTGTGCTGGAGTGTCCTTTAGATGTGGAGTTATAATGCCCCCCGACATTCGTATCCACGAATTTTCCAGCCTTTCGACGTTTATCCCCAATATTTGACGGCACGTGGTCAGGGGGGGGCAAGCTGGGGTCCTGAGCTTCACTCCTAGGTGATACACGGACGCTGGCGAGTCTTTCCGCGGTAGTAGATACCTCTTCTTCCAAGGCTTTAGGATCCGACGAGTCATCCTCAGAATAATCCTCTGTACCAACCTCAGAATTTGCTTCCCCAACAGTATCCTCGGCAGGCTCAACTCCAGACAGGCTAGGTGTTTCCACAGGGACCTCAGGAACCTTGGCAGGCTTAGCAGGCTTAGAGCTAGCGGCTCCCTTGCCTTTAGAAGTACCCTTAGCCATAGTATTTGCTGGATAGTAAATCGATGTCAGACAGTCTAGAAGCAGTACACTACTGTAACTACTATTTAACTGAAAAATATGTAAACTTCGATGGAAATTACTAGGTTTCAAACTATATTAAACTAAAATACAATTTAGTCAGTTAGGATTTAGCAGTGGTAGCTTGTGTAAGAATGATCGGGACTGCCTCTTGTTAAGAGCCTAAATATCCTCGATCACACAGGGCGTACCTCTAGCTGTTCTTTATTGAATAATTTTCACTAGAAGTACTAAGTGTTCATGACCATTTGCCTAATTTGTAAATAGACATAATAACGTAAGTCACGTTAATACATTAGCTGATATAAATAAAGTTCCATCTGAAGAAAAGTTAAAAAAAGAAAAAAAAGACTTATTGGATTTTGGAGATTGGCGGGAGGACCAAAATCTATAAGTAGTAGTTCGGAGATTATAAAATTTAGTTTATAATATCCTACATCTACTAATGTCTCAAATAGGTCCAAGTAGATGAGTCATACCAAATACTCAGGCTATTGGAGCCATCAAAGTGAATTTAGAACACTTTGGAAATATTGGAGAAAGAGCTTGTACTAAATTATTTAAAATACAAATAAAAACCAATGTATTATCTCAATTGATCTTGATATTTTAGACTGACCGGAGGCCGTATTTCTACAGATTTAAGTCGCTTGTGCCTATTGACTAGTGCTTCAATCGGCTTTGTGATATCTGAATTCCAGATTGTATCAGGTTGAAAGGTTAAATCTGCGACGCGTGGTGATCATAAGCAAGCAAATATAGAACGCATCCTGTGATTGAATGACGTTGTGTTCTATACGCATGTTGTATAAAGGGAAATACTAAGTCCCAATCTGTGTGTGTATTATTGATATTATATAAAACATACTACTGCAGTTCTTATATTCCAGTTCCATTGGCTTGTAGCTGATAGGCTGATACTGCTATTGATGTCGTGCTAAATAGTTTTGTTGTCTCTCTAACTATGTCCGAAGGGAAATCAGATCCGCGGTCAGAAATTAAGGTTCGAACTCCGCCGTGGCGTAGTATTACATTTTGACAAATAGTCGTGCAATAATTATAACAGTGGTGTCTGGTGTGCAGAATGCAAGAACTCATCTCAACACAGTTGATACTGACGTCATGAGTTACGAGGGGCTCTGCGAATATCTGGACGAAATTCAAACATCGACCTCCAATACAGAGACTCGAGGTGGAGAGAGAGCAATTTCTACCAGAACAGAACGAAAGTGCTTCAATTGTAGCAAACCAGGTCACCTTGCTCGTGATTGCCGTTCCTAGCATCGCAGATCCAGACCGCACGTCTAGATTTATTTCTAGAAATATATCCGAGTGCATTTTTGAAATTAATAATATTATCCCTAAAGTGTTCTGCATAAGTTTTCTCATACTGATGATATGAGTTTTTACCCTGGCCAACCCAAGTGGTTGAACACTAGTACAAACACTGTTAGCGTGCGGTGTGGGGACTAATAGTAAAGTGCTAGTGTATCTAAAGTATGGTGCATTCGAATGAATTTATTTCTGATCTCACTCTCAGTTATATACTGATGGTGTTTGCACTAGTGTTCAACCACTTGGTTTGGCCAGGGTAAAAACTCATATGATCAGTATGAGAAACCTTATGCAGAACACTTTAGCACTCGGATATATTTTCTAGAAATAAATACATCATATTCTCTGTTACTACACTCAGTCTTGGACCTCGGCTCTCGGCTAGCCGGTGGCCCGTATCCTATAAATAGAATAATCTGAGAAGAAGTCTCAAATTACTCTTACGTTCTCTCGGGCTAACCCACCTATACTTATATTAATTTGAGAACAAGTCCCAAATTACTCTCGGGCTGACGACGTAAAACGTTATCAACGTATATAGAAATACGCCTACTACTGTAGTCTCTCACCACTATCCACCAAGAAGGCGCCAGTAGAAAATGACGCCTTACTCGGGGCACTAGACGATATAACATTACTGAGTGGAAGAAAAGCAAACGTTTTACAATTCGACCGAGGCTCGGAATTTGTGGATAAGGAAGTAGAGACTAACTTACGAAGACTTGGCGACGACGTTCGATCAACACCGAAAGACTCGCCGCAACAACGGAAAAATTGAGCAAAGTCACCGTACCAATTTAGGAAGAGCTAGGGCGACTCTGCACAACTCCGGCTTAGGTGACGAATTTTGGAGTGAGGAATACCAACATGTCACAGACGCTCATAACAACGTCGGGAGTAAGAGGAACCCGACAACGCCAATCGAAAGATTCACTGGCCAAAACCCGAATTATGACCGTTTTCGAACCTTCGGCAGCAAAAGTTTATGGCGAAAGACGACTAAAAGCAACAAATGGGATAAGCGCGCTCGCCGTGAAATTGTGGTGGCTAACCCCCAGCGACCACCTCTGATACTTTCCGAGTTTTTAGTCCAGAAACCAACAGAGTATCACGAACCAGAGATATATGTTTTTTGAGGATGAATTTTACATATGGAAGGATGGACAATGTACGGAGCAGACTACAGGAAGAAATGCTGAGCCGACGAATGACGACTTATCGACCGTATCTTTACGGCCTATGGAACCAGGTGAAAATACTCGAGCCGCCTCTAGTAAACGCCATCGAGAACCGGTGTACTCTGACGTTCTATCAAAATCAAATTGTTCTACTGCTTCCAAAGATCAAACTGACACCATATCCGCTCACATTCCAAAGCGGAAAAAGGCTGGTCGCCGATCTTCGAGAGAGGTTACAAATTTGCAAATTTCAGATAATCCAGCTTGGATGAACTACAAGAGCAATAACAGTTGTCGCTCTCGACAAAGAACAAACTCGACAACTGCCTTTTTAGCTACTCAACATCAGCAACAACCAACGCTGGCGAGGCCGGCGCAGATCCCAATTCCCAAGACCTTCTGGGAGATTGACAATTCTTCCAATAAAAAGGAGTGGATGGACGCAGCGACCAAAGAAGTCCGAGACCTAGTGAAGAGGTAGTCCAAGTGCCACGTATTACGCAAAGTAGTCTCAATCGTTTTCATACGTAGTCCGTGATTTGTAGATGCGTGGCCATACTTCCGGGCTTTGAAGTTGAAATCTCCCCACACGACATCTGGTTGGAAACCGCCGATCTCAGAGGAATTCATATATCGCCTGACGTCTTCTTCAGTAAGTGATTTGAGTGGAAAGTAGAACACGGCCATATTAACACCAAAGCACACAAAGAACACCGCGTACGGTGAAGAGTGTACAAGTTGAAAATCCGATGGGTGGTGTTTGGAAAAGATATCAATACCACAGTGTGAAGGGTGTAAGATATTATGCCGTGTATTGTGACGTAGTATATGATAGCGTGTGTTCGAGCGTATATGATTAAGAAATGTGGTGTTATGCCAGGTTTCGACCACACACATAACATCAACCTGACTTAAAATCGATAACGTTCAAACACTTATCTGTGTGTGCTGCGTTGTTCATGTTGAGTCTTTGTGGGTTAATGTCAGTCAGATTTCTCGTGCGCAAGCGTAATTGTATTGTAATGGCGATCTGGGGAAAACGCGTCTGACCTTATGCAGTGGCAGAAGTGATAGCTGGGCGTATAAATGCAGTAAGGGCGTCGATTTTGAGTGTCGCCCGGAACAATAGCAGTATCATTGGATTCTTGATCGCGGTTAACGTGGTAAAACTGATATGTTTCACTGAAGGACTCGTATAGTCCGCTGACATGATTTTTTTTAGTTGGAATATTATGGTCGTGTTAAAACCTCTCGACTATTTGCCTATAGAGACAGATGATTGTACTAAATAACTGTCTTAGTTTATCAGAAAATTATTTATTGGTTAGATGAGACAATAGACCCACCAATAATGTATATATTTTAGCACATTCTCACAAAAGCGGCGCTTAACCTATTTTAAAACACAATAGTTATTTTTGTAACGGTTCACACGTGCTAACGTGCATGTAAAGTTGCATACACCTTTTTGTAAACACCAGTGTAATAATGATAGAGGTAGTCGGCTGATGCTGAAATTGTGTAGGTGCTATGTCTTGTGCTGCAGAAAATTACAAACAGGTGTGCACAGAGGAATACACCTCAGTACAGCTTTCCAAGGCAAGAAAAACAGAAATGTCATAGTTTCTGGCAATCGAACGCCTCGCACAGAGAGGTTAACACAAGTAAACTTTGGGAAAGGGAGCAGCTTGGCATACTGTATATACATCTTCCTTGTTCCCTAGACTTATAAGTGAATACAAATTTTCATAGCATGCAAGAAGTTTCTATTTTGCAATTTTAAGCCAGGAACCAGCGTGGTGGGCGATGAAGGATTTAACATACAAGACTTATTGCCACTTAGAGTGACCTATAATAATCCGCTGACACTTGCGAAGGATGGTCACTTTACAGAGTATTAAAACGATGAATCAAAGCATATTGCTCGCCCACCTATACACATAAAACGTGCAAATTGCGGGCATGAGTATTCAATATCGATCAATTAGTTAAATGTATTTGTGCTTGAATATGCACCTTTTGCTAACTATTTATCACATCTAGCTAAGAACCGACGTTATGTACTGCTACTGATATATCTATACTTACACAAAGGGCTAAGAAATGCTTTACACTCGCTCAGGAGGTCCGAATGGAAAATTTCTACTTCTTTTGCATGGCAGCGGAAATTTGCTTCTATCATACGGATATCATCTCCCCCGTCGTGAGAGCACGCTAGTTGTATATCAATAATTTATTACCCCAACAACGAGTAAGTTGCTGTTTATTTATTGGTAGTACAGTAGACTCGCAACATCGTTTATGAGGGAGAAATAGTTGAGTCTTTCCGTAAGCCCTTCATGTTCTGTACCTTCAAACGACAGAGGTTCGTTTAAATATTTATTACCCCAACAACGAGTAAGTTCTTCTTTATTTATTGTTAGTAGAGTAGACTGGCAACATCATTTATGAGTGCGAAATAGTTGAGTCGTTCCGTAAGCCCTTCATGCTCTGTACCTTCAAACGGCAGGGATTCGTTTGGATAAAGATTTATGAATTCTTTGAGACCTGGTCTCTGAGAAACACGCGTTCCGAGGAAATGTTCTTTCCTTACAATAGGTTGCAAACTATTATCCTCATAAGTATGATCTCATCACCATGGCAGTGTGTCCTTTTCACTAAAGTTTTGTCCTGCCGTATAGCAGTCGTTAAAGGCTTTTCAGCAATACATTTGTATAGAGGTACACATACATCCGCAATAAGTTTACCAGTAGGTACATGTTACTTTTACGGTCGGCTGGTACAGATATCATTAGCATCTCCGACTTCAACGAAACACATGTCTGGAAATATGCGTCCAAAACCGGCTTGCATGCATACAGCCCATACTAGTGTTTGTAGTGCGCACATTGGTATGCGCCTCCATCTGCGAGTTCATCATCGATCTCGGTATGTTTGCAGCAGCACAAATTGCGGCTTTCGAGGATACTGCTGAAAAACGGATCTTATAACCGACTGTGGCTGTAGTGTTTATTAGTTCATTATCTGCACTCGCACCATGTGTGGCTACGCGCTGTTCAACTTTCTGATAGGTAGCTGTTAAGATGTACAAAAGGCAATTTTTGCTAAGCTACACCAGATATATGTGCATATGTATAGGTATATATTTGCGGAAGCGGTGTTATCTCAAGCGTGACTGAGGGTTGATGTTGTTGTATGAAAGGATTGTATGTGCCACCTGAATAAGCTTGTACTAGTGTTGCTTCTTGTTTAGAACCGGTGAAGAATACGTCGCTTTTTCACCAGATAATGAAATCATTTAAGTCCAGTGAATGTGAGCAACCATCTATCATGAAAACTGTGCAACGCATACCACAATGACTCGTCACCTTCTACCAAGAATTATACGCAGGGAATCGAGTATACTCTGCGTGTCAGAAGCATTCTTAACAACTATGTAGGCCTTCACCACAGCCATAAAAACGTTCATTCTCTTTCCGCACAATGGATCACCTTTAAATTGCAGGTAAGAGGTATAATCACACCCTTTAAACATCACATAAGAAAGAAATAAAACAGCGTTCAACTCTGAGCTTATCATCTACGCTTGACACCAACTTCTTAAAAGAAATCTTTCGCTCTTCTTTCGTAAATATACATACATCGAATCGGGTCAGCTTGTCACGAAAACGTCATCATCACGTTTGTCAAATTGCATCTCTGCACAAAGCCCCAAACTAATTCTGATTTCATAAGTTCTTCGATTGAAGCTTCTCGGAGCAATTTTTACCCATTCACACTTCCCCCGTGATTATCGGGCAGAGACTTCCAGAGTGTGTATGATTATCGCGCTCTCATGTTTCTTTTTGCTCTTTCAGTACGCTTCATAGGCGTCGTGTTCCCCTCGAAAACGAAATAAGGCATACAAGATAGTGTGGTTGTGAATGTATTGTAAACGAGATTAAGTACTGACACTATGGTTTTTGTAAGCTCTGGTGTACAACCTACTGATCCTTTATCATGTATACTACTCGCTATTCGCTTTATATTGTATATGTTGTTCCTAGCACAGCGCACGATGGATGAATCAGTGATGCTGCGTCAACAAAACATATTCTGTTTGCAATAAAAGGCTCAAGCTCTTCGATTCTTATGCATTTCTTCTTCTTTGATGTGATACTCTTGAATATCCATGTTGGCAAACACCCTACGAATCCTCGGTATGTGTCTGTTTGCTGCATGTGGTTCTGAATGTGGCACCCAAAACCCACTAGGTATCACTTTCTCTGAAGACAGAACTTTGGATAGGTCTATTACAATGTATAATCATACTCGGCTGATCATATTTATATTGAGCGTTTGCAGTTTTTGACGTTTTGTAGATACTTGTGTTCATTTGATTTAAAACTTAAACATCATACCTACCTGGATGACAGCGGGGGGAATGTACCCACCTACCTAGAGCTGTTATGAATTATAACGGTTCTGATATGTTGACATTTAAAGGAACACTAGATTGGACAGGCATAGTCTATAAGCATGGAAAAGTCCAATGTTGTGGCGATCGAGGAAAAAACGTGTCTGACCTCATGCGTTGGCAGAATTTATAGCTGGGCGTATAATTATAGTAATAAAGAGCGTCGACCTCAGGTGTCACCACGAACAATTATAATATCATTGGATTCTCGATCACGGTTCAACACGATAAAACTGGTATATTTCACGGAAAGACTCGTGTAGTCCGTTGCCACAAATGCTTTCTAATTGAATTATTATGTCATACTCGGTTGATCACATTTATATTGGGCGTTTGCAATTTTCGATGTGTTGTAGATATTTATGTTTGATATAAACATGAGCATCATATCCACTTCAATGAAAGCAGGGCGATTAAATAAGGAAACCAAAACTTTCGCGTTGTAATGGATCGAAATAGGTATGATTCTTTTATATTTAAAGGAACACTAGATTGATCAGGCATAAAATCTAAAAGTAAGGAGCAGTTCAAAGCTGTGGCGATCGGGAAAAAAATGCGCCTGACCTCATGCGATGTTAGAATTGATATCTTCGCGTATGAATGTAGTAAGGGCGTCCATCTCGGGTGGCCTCAAACTATTTGTAATATCATTGGATTCTCGATAACGTTTAGACGCGGGAAAAGTGGTATTGTTCACTGGACGACTCACAAAGTCCGCATACACAAACGGTTCCTAGGCCTGAAGAGATGGTCGAGACGAAGATGCGAACAGTAGTCAAAAGAGTACAACATGCTGCACAAGCCAGACCATTCACAAGATATGTAATGAAGACAATGTAAGGTAGTATTACTATTATTCCGCCCCTTTAAATGGGATTATTATACGTGTATATATGCATGTATATATGTAATGCATGTATATATGTGACATAATATATATATATATATATATATATATATTTATATACATACATACATACATACATACATACATACATACATATATATATATATAAATTGAGCTGATAACACCGGAAGATGTTATACCCAGCAATGTATTCTCTTCAGATAGTACCGAGCCACTGGTCTCAAATACTGATAGTTTTTACAAGACGTCCGAGACTATCAGTAAAAGCAGATTAGCCTGCATGAATTAAGATATATATATATATATATATATATATATATATATTATGGTATATTCGCTACAAACTTGTATATTTGCAGGCGAGTTACTTGGGAGAGCGGTGTTTGGAAAGCGGCTTTAAATTACTAATTAAGAACAGACGATTCTAGATCCTTAAGCGTCTTCATATACTCTTCGCACAATACATCAGCATGTGGGCCAAGTGAGGTGTCCAATATGCAACCAAGGGTCAGTTTGCCGCCCATGGTCATGATGGAGAACCCCATGGCCATCTGCAAGTGGAACAGAATTATGCATAGTATACAGAGAGTTACAGACCAGACAAGAATGAAATACATTTTTTTCTAAAATATTATAAAAATAATTTCATCTCTTAAACATTGTTGTACACAATATGTTCAATATTCCTGGCACGAAGATAGTGTGGAGTGCTAGATATATAGAAAAGACCTCGGACAAATTGCTCCACGTCTAGTTTTGCGATACTGCTGAACAGTAGAAGGTATATAGTGATACTTCTTGGTTTACGACCATGACAAACTTCTAGCACGTGCAACCGATAGACTACGGCTATACTAAACGCCAATCAAAGGTCAATTACAACAAGTGTATCATACTTGCATATTTGTATCGTACTTATGAATGCATTGAGTTCCTGTGTACTTACATTTGCTCTCTGGGGGACCCAAAACACCATGTTGCTGACCTTCTTCGTGCCAATATACATCTGGCTACCCGGCCCAGGAACTATTATATGCAAATGGTAGTGAAAGCTGCTCATCAAAGTAGTCACAAGGGAAAACAGACCAATCATGCAAGCACGTGAGAATGAATAGAACTTCGAACAAGAACAGATTTGCATATAAATTACACAAAAACAGACATACGAATATATCCATTTTTAAGTACATATAGACGTACCATTGCTGACCACCGCAGTGTGCTTGTTGGCTACGAAGTCAAGGATAAAAGATGTCTGTATGGAGTCGAACAACAAACGGGAAGTTTAACATCTTTACGCATACGTTAAAAAGGAGAGCTGCATAAAAAGGAATCCATATGATATAAAGAAGAATTGCGTAAAAAGAAAAGCTGAGTAACTTTCTGTGAAGTATCCGTTAATTCTACCTCATCACCTCTCCACAAGCCCGGCTTAATTAGTTTGTGCTGGAGGCTAAAAAAAATACTGGGGCATATCTCTATAGGCCTTTAGTAAACGGAGTTTTCACGCGACTATATGGAGAGATGTTAGGTGCGGATTACAACTGAAGATAGGGACAATCAATGACACCTTAGATGCACACTCACACCAAACATACATAATCAGTTATGTGCACAAAGGAGGGTAGCCTAAGTAGGCACTAAGTCACCAATCGCGTCATTAGTTGCGTGTATGTCCGTTTAATGACAATATAACCTATTTCTAATCACACATACACTGACTGTGCATGCATGATAGTTTCAGCTACGCGAAACGTCACAGGAGACGTTGAAGGACAAGGTCGTGCCGGACGAAGCTCACCGCCCCAGTCAAGTTGTCAGTTATTTATAGAACACATCACACACTCCTACGCACACAATTTGAGCACTTTTGTATGGATTTAGGTATATACTAATGTACGCGCATGGAATGTGTATATATTTTCTCGCATACATTCCAATGCATTCAGCTTTGGCACGTTCTTATATGTATATTTAGCAAATATACGTATATGTATATGCAAGTGTATATAACTTTACACACCCAGGCAAATTTGTATACTGCAGACTATACCAACTGTGACTGTGACTGCACATACACGTCGAGTGAACGTAGAGAATTCAGCGTACACATATTGTCTCCACGTCACAGTTTAGTACCGAATCGAACGAAATATCAGCATGAATACTTTATACTCTCGGTAATTTTTCTTCTCATGATACCATAAAACGAATATGTTATTTACCAAAAAACTGGGGAGGATAGCCGCCATGGTTGTTTGAGCATGATACATCACCAAAGGCGTGACGGACTTCTTAATACCTGAAATTGGGTAATAAATTTTGGATCTTTCAGCACATGTACAGCAGTCAACGTCCAGAATCCCCACCATCTCTCAAAATTAGACTTCATGTAGTATCAAGAAAATATATTCATACTGTAAATCTTTGTATAAAGCTCACTCCACGTACTCATGATCTGATTATTGCACTCGCTCACCATCTAACAGCACCTTCATCTCCAGGACCAGCGGACTATACACATATAGATAATCTACTTGTAGCACCCTCTTCATCTCTTGGCACATACACATACGAATAGTCCATGTATAGCACCCACCCAGCATACTGGCTAAGCTATTTATGATACCCAATCACTCACCGTCTCGAACGATCTTCATTTCTCGGCACATACACATACTGGTAATCAATTTATAGTATCAAACCAGCATAATGGCAAAGCTATTTATAACACCCAATCACTCACCATCCAGAATGACCTTCATCTCTTTGCAGGTCGCCACCGGGTCAGCAGATCGTGTGGGGATGGGAATAACGGGCATGGTCAGATCGTTCTCCATCTTAGGAACGCCTGTGCCTGTGCGCATGTTAACCGGCATGACCACCTGCGTGGATGTAACATATACGGACAAAAAAATCCGAGTAAACAGGTCACGGGGGGTGGGAAAGCAAGACGAAGATATGTGTGTTATAGGGCTGTTTACAGAAAGAGAAAGGGCTGATAGGTGGCTATGCGCGGCGAGAGAAATGTGTGACACAAGTGCTGTTCCATGACGAACTGAGTGCCGGGATGCGGCATATAGTGATAGGAGTGAATGACGTGATGTTTGTCACATTGAAGTAATGTTAGTCCCATTGCTATACCACTATTCACACTCTTCCAGTACTATGGTACAGCATAAATAAAACAAATTATTACATAGAATTTCCTTATAAATATATATATATATATATATATATATATATATATATGTGTGTATATATGTGTGTATATATGTATGTATGTATGTATGGATGTATGTATGTATGTATGAAAATATAGGATATATATATATATATATATATATATATGTATGTATATATATACATATATATATATATAATAAATACAACCTCGTTATAGACAAAATAATACTCCCAGATGGTGCTCGCTTGTCAACAAAATAAAGTGTATATCTCAAAATCTTGCTAGCTTTATCATCGAGATATATATCCAAGGCTAGTTAGATTTGACATTACATATAACGCATGTCTCTCATAAGACAGGCCATCGTACCTTAACTTCCGTGGGACACGGACCTTTATTTAAGCGCGTCGTGGTCCGATTGATCGCAGCACCCAGCACACCCTGCACACAGAAGTAATGTATTGGTTAGGTCGTGGATCGCTATACACATATACATATACACTTACACACACGCACGTATCTATATAAAAATAGATATAGATAAAAATATACATATAAAAAATATACACTATATACATATATATATATATAGAGCATCATGACTAAAATCCGACCAATAAAATTAACCTACCATGAGCACATCATTGACGGTCATCTTCAGCTTGGTCTTGATGAGCTTGACCTTCTCCAGCGGATAACTACCGCTACGACCCACCGTGCGCTTGCCCTCCACGCCGCGATCTGCGTACACGTGTGCAAAAGAAAAGGTATCAGGAGCGAGCCTTGTAGCGTATAATTTGGCACACACAACGTACATGGAGGTTGATGTGTACCACAAGTCATGTGTGTGTGGACAAGCAGATGAGGCGTGAGGTAAAGAGCGAATGATCGCAGGACCAGCGCATGGCAAGATAGCCCATGGGCCAACATGTGTATCACATATGCATGCAAAGGCGAAATCGACAGAGAATACGAGCGAATAAAATTCGGGATCAGTTCAGTATATATATATATATATATATATATATATATATATATAAATATAAATATAAATATAAATATAAATATATATATATATATATATATATACAAATGTATAAATACATTAAATATATATATATATATATATATATATATATATATATATATATATATATATATATATATATATATATATAGATATATATATATATATATATACATACACACACATACACACACATATACATACTGTATGGTTCAAAGTGCGGTAGAATGGCCGTGAGGTGAAGACAAGTTGTGAATCACCGTCAATAGATACAATTGCTCTTGGGGCTGAAAGAAGTGACGCAAACAGTCGAGTCATGCGTGCACAGCCCCACACCACATACTGGGCTTAACGTGAAACATGTTGGTGTCAGACCGTTGTAACAGCAGCCCACCCATGATGGGCAGAAGCATGAGCAGGCCGTACGCATTCACCAGCCAGGGATTGGCCACCTTCTGCTTGTTGACCTGTCTTAGGCATTGTGTTGTGCGAGTGTGTGGGTGTCAGTTGTGATGTGGTGCGAGGTGACGATATATGAGAGAGGACGCTTGTCCAATGGAACGTGCCGAAGGGTTTTAGGATTTTAGGGATTTAGGGTTTTGGGGGTATAGTTTCGAATGTGATATGCAGGGAGATACGAACACACTAGGATCTCCATCGCTTGAATGGGAGTCTGGTGACAGGCAGAGAACTGCAGTTAGATTTGATCCCATGGACTTGGCCGCAGTAATCACTCATCCACGGGTTTCCCGGTGGGCCTCTCAATTCCAAACACCCGATGTACGTGACTCTAATACTGTGTGTAGTGTGTGCGATGTAATATCTGTACCCATGCACGCCTCTGGAAAAGCATGTCGGCTCAGCGTATGTGTGTAACTCACAGACCAACACGCACGCACCACCAGCACCCCACACCACCACCCGGTACTATACTACCCGGTTGGTCACATTGTACCTTGGACGAACTCTCATCCGCCTTCAGCTCCATCTCCGAGGTCAGAGACGCCCCTCCCAGCAGCTCCTTGGCCTCCTTCTCGTTGTTGAGCAGATTGAACAGCATAGTGCCCAGGGCGATGCCGTCGGCTATGACGTGGTGGCAGCGGAATAGGACCACTGTCTCACCCTTGCCGTCTGCGTTAGTCTTGTAGTTCTCCACGACCTTCACCTGTAGTGTAGTGTGTGGCAAGTAGGAGTGCGACATTCAGTGGGCAGTGGACGAAACAAAGGGGATGGGATGGGAAGGAATGGAGGTCTAGTAACGGGTAGAGGTAGGAGTCTTGCCGTATACATGTAGAGGTACAGGGTTGTTGTGTGCTTGGAGTATGACTGCGATAGACAAGAAGTGCTTGATTATAGTATGATATAATACTACATGTATGGTTTTCAGTTTTCGGATGCAAACTATAGAGAAAGCATATACTTGGATGCATTGATCTATGCTCGCAAGCGTCTCAGAATAACATGCTACAATAAAAACTCGCCTTAAGTCTCCTTAACTATATACGAACAGGTACTTCAAACTCAACGGTACAGTTATACAAGAAGACAAGTAGACAAGTGCGCAAGTGTATAAGTACACATACACCCAAGTACACAGCCGGGCGAAAGGAAAAGCTCACATCGCATAGACATCATATTGTTCAATGCAAGGAAGCAAATATGATATCTTACCAAGTGGTATGCAAGTGGAGAGCAAGCCCAATAGCAGACACAGAAGCTGTATCTGTACACCACATTCAGTTCAATGTAGCTACCAGACGGTCACACACATACTCCTGGTACCTGGGTAGTGTACGCGGGTCTACATACATGTATGATGACACCCGTGGTAAGGTAAGATATATCTATATATACATATATATACACACATATATATATATATATATACATATATACATATATGCATATATATATATATATAAATATATATATATATGTACATATATATATGCATACATAAAATACACACAACATATAACATATATATATACACTTTTTCACACACCCTGCCACAAAGGTCTGTCGATGGGAAGGGCTTCTACAGCCTGCCTTGCCAGCCATAAATTCAACTCGTCATCGTTAGTGGGAACGGCATGTGTCTGTTGAGTGATAGTATATATATTTTCATATTCATTCATATTCATATTCATAATCTTACATACATCCATACATACACACACACACACACACATATATATATATACTTATATATGTACATATGTATATTTGCATATATGTACTTAAGTATATATATATATATATATATATATATATATATATATATATATATATATATATATATATATATATACATATCACATCCACACACACATATATATATATACAAGAAGCACCCATATACGTAGACACGTGTGTCCGATAGTCACAATGAAACATACACTCTCATACGCTTTCTTAACATGACACATTTTTACTATGACTCTGACCCCGAGGATTACTGTTGCTCGCGGAGTAAGTATAAGTGTGTATTAAGAGAGGACTAAACACTTGGCCAATCTCTTACATATGTACAAGCGTGTGCGCTATGCGTAAACCGAGAAAATGCAAACGCGTTGAGTCATAAGCAAATGAGTTTTACTGAGAATAGTACTTGTCAATGCCACAGATCACACCAATAAACCATATGCCTGTGAACATATAGAGTAATGATATACTCTTTTCTTCACAAACCATCGCACAGTCCAGTATCACGTCCCTTACTATTCCGCAGTATACCTTACAAATGCACACACTTCCAAATGATACCATACAGCGCCAGTAGTAGCAAACGTTCACAGAGTTGTACGCTCTAGTATGACACTAACAGAGGGTTATACGCCGTTGGTACCCACATGTAAAGAAAAGTGCAAGCCCTGGTAGAAACAAGGCGTGGTGCAGCACTAAACCATTAGATAGCGGTCAGACACCTGCCAAGACGCCGCTGACTGCCCACTACCCACCTCTTTGCTGATGTGCCATTTATGGTCAAAGTCCTCGTCCGTGATCCACATGGGTATGCGCTGAAACATAATCAGCCGCTGCTTAAACTTGCGGTAGTGCTCTGCATTGACGGCTTTGAGAAACATCTCCTGCACATCCTCCAAGGTCGCCTCCTCTGCAAAGATCACACCTGCAAAGGGTGAATGTAGGTGCAATGACGCGGTTACGTAGATATGATCAGGACTTCCCACAGATCAATATGAAATGTTGTCTTGTTTTCTACGAACTACTTAGTATCTGGCGTGATTGTACAAATGCTATACACAGCACAGTTGCTTCCGTTGGACGATGTGAGGGTCGTTAAAAACCTCTACACCATGGTTGACTGTCTGTGTGAAATGATGTTCCTGAAGTTGCGCGTATACATGGTGTGAGCGATGGCATATGTGACTCTGTTTAGTACCCTATGTGATTGAATGTACAATACCCTATGTGATTGAATGTATAGTACCCTACGTGATTGAATGTATAGTACTCATATTGAGTGTTTGGTACGCGATTGGTTTCATTGAGTACTTGATGTTTGGTACTGCATAGTATATATACACATATGGAAAAACTCACACATACGCGTATGAATATGTGCTCATGGTGTTAATGCAGTATAACTATGTGTTTATTATGTTCAATCAGTATAAATATGTGTTCATGGTGTTAATGCAGTATAACTATGTGTTCATAGTCTTAATGCAGTACAAATATGTGTTCATAGTGTTAATGCAGTATAGTTTGTGTTCATGATGTTAATGCACTATAAGTACGTGTTCATGGTGTTAATGCAGTATAATTATGTGTTCATGGTTTAAATGCAGTATAGTTTGTGTTCATGGTATTAATGCAGTATAGTTTGTGTCATGGTGTTAATGCACTATAATTACGTGTTCATGGTGTTATTGTAGTATAAATATGTGTTCATGGTGTTAATACAGTATAGTTATGTGTTCATGGTGTTAATGCAGTATTATTATGTGTTGTGGTGTTAAAGCAGTATACCGTAAATGCCCGAGCTCTCATATAGTGTCAGTACTTTTTCTGTGTGTGCTCAGTGAGTTGGTTATACACGTGAGCATGCATATGGCCAAAATTTTATAATGGTGTATGTTAGATCGCTCGCGATCGTACACGTGTTTCGAAATGTGCGATTTGGGTCCGTGGTAAGTAATTCTTTGTACCTTGGTTAATGTGTCGTTTACATATCAGTGATATGGTATACATAGTGCTTATATATATATACGTGTATGTGTATGTGTATATGTATATATCTATGCAAATACAAATACATCATCATACATACACACACACACACACACACACACACACACACACACACACACACACATATATATATATATATATATATATATATATATAAATAAATATATATAAAATATAACTATGACTATATATATATATACATATATATATACCTACTTATGTATATAAACATATGTGCATAAGTACTTACGTACATACGTACATATATATATATATATATATATACATACATACATACTTACATATATACATATATCGATATATGTATGTATGCTTGTATGTAAGTATGGACTTGCTAAGTGCGCGTTGATAATGTGCGGGAAGGTGTCAGCGTCGAAATATGTGATTATGTGGTATGCGTACGTATCGTGTGTGAGTACGCATGTGCGTCGTACCTTCAGGTGAATGCCCTATACACGTATACATGAAATTGATACATAATTAAAAGACTATGTAGAGATATCCTCAGAATGAAGCCATGCTTCTTCCTTTGAATGGATAGCATATATGATCTTAACCTTCAAATAAACACTACAGCGATTAACACATGACCCGAATACTGCTAATACTGCTGGTGCAGTCAACCCACCATATGTATTGAGAACGAACGGGAAAATGGCTAGAACTCTCATCATACCACTCATATATTGCCAAACAAATACGCATACTACACACACATATATATACATATATACATACATACATACATACACATACATAGGCCCCACTGCACGGAACTCATCCGCACGAGAAGTGCAATCTAGTCAACGGAGAGTTTCGCTGTCATGTGATACTTATTACATGCAAGAACCATCGAAAGCTCAGATATCCTGTGGTGCCCATGCAGGACTTACCGTTGATGATGGTGTAGTTGTACTCCCCGTCAAGCTTCCACATGTAATCTCCAGCCTTGCAAAGCTGTGCGGTGGGCAAATAGTTTTAGTTAGAGATTCAGTTGGGCATCCCTACCGACTACGCTTGCGCATGCAACGTATCATGCACGTACGGAGGCATCTCTGAGCATGCATTCCGAATTCGCACGTATATACTAGTTGCGTCATTTTAAGTACCATACATTATTCGAGCACTTCGTTGCGAATTGATGGGGAGACAATGCACTACACAGCACGGGCTGACGATAAGAACTCCAGGACTATGGTTTCGGATGATCAGCAAATATCATTCGACATATATATATATATATATATATCCATATAAAAATCTTTTATACGACTTGCATACACTCACACACTCACACTCAGACACACACATATATATATATATAATGATATATATGATATATATATATATATATATATATATATATATATATATATATATATATATATATATATATATATATATATACATAATACATATACATATATATATTATATCTAATATATATATATATAATATATATATACATATATAATAATAATATATATATATATATATATACACACACACCCACACACACACACACATATATATATATATATATAAATATGAATAAAAACAACCTCGTATATGAATGTGTTTTTATATATATATATACATACATATATGTAATGCATTTGTGTATAAATTCTCATACATGTGATATGTGTCCATATATACATATATTTAAACAGAGAAATATATATATATATATAGACATTTATATATATATAATATGTATATATATACATATATATATATATATATATATATGTATATGCCATATGTATATATGCATATGTATATATATATCGTATATATATATATATATGTATATTATATATACATATACATATATATATATGTATATATATATATATATATATATATATATATATATATATATATATATATATATATATATATATATATATATATATATATCTATCCGTCCGTCTGTCTTTCTATATATCGATCTATATATCTATATATATATATATATATAATTAAATATTGATAATGCACGATACCGACTGTATGTTTGCGTAAAATACGTTAGATAACAGCGACAATATATTCATGTGCTTCAATGGCATGTTTGAATTCATTGGAATATGTAGTAGTCAAGTATACTCGTCCATTGAGTGGACATTGGGTTTGTTTACAGGTTTGTGACAATATTCGATACCTGCCTCTATCGTTCAATACAAAGCTATTAAAAGATAAACCAATGTGTATTTGACTCTATACTACTATCTAATATAGATTGAACAAGATTTTGACGTGTATTTAGTTCACAGATTTACAGCGTATCCGCAAAGTATTAATATATATGGAAACGCGAACAATCCGAAATCAGGAAATACAAGGGAGAAATTACCGCAAGATCAAATGAGAAGAAATCTTTAACGAACTACGCAATACACAGGTAGACGTGCATACATTACACAGCATATACAGCGGTATGTTTCACAGTTATAAAGTTTTGAGCACGAGATTGCTTACTGCTGTGCAGCTATTTTAGAAACTATGCTAGTCTAGGCGTATGATCTAATGAAGATACAGATACACGTATTAGTGCCTTTTAACAGCCTTATTTTGCTGGGGTCCAGGTAATCATTCAGCAACAATTATCAAATCATTTTCCAGCGTATATGACCACTATATATACAGATCACAGCTACTTACAAGAATATTCATCTTGCCCATCAATCTATATATGTATCAATATTTACGTTCACCACATTCAGCTCATCACATCTCGATGAGGTCTACCGTAAAAACCAGTGCAAACAATACACAGTAAATAAGCACATACTTCGGTATCGTTGCCATAGATACGCTTAGCTTCGTCTACTTTCTGAGTGAATCTGACGACAATGTACACGAGAATGGCAAGCAGGCAGCCTATCACAGTATAGCCTGTGTTTTCGAATATCATCCTGAAGCTAAAATCTACCTGAGACGCTGAGCTTCGAGATATTATGTCCACTTCTCTAGCCAGTGGTGAAGCTTTTATATTCATAGTGAATTTTTCAGTCTTTGTATATGTATATCTAAAAAATAGATGACTACATGATCCTACATACGAACAGAGGTGTTTTTAAGCAAAGGAAATATTTATTACTATACATGGAAATTTCATATTTATGTATGCATGCATATGTACATATAAATTGAAATTTGGTTTGTTTGTTTAAAAAAAAAAAGGCCAGCTGGCGATCTAATCTCAATACGTTCGTGTGAAAACGTACAAAATTGACGGCTACGTTCAGCGTTTATTTCCTATGGACTGATGTCCCCTAATCCGGATCTCTATGATGGTCGCTACGAAAACCGGGATATTTACAGATGCATATTCGGGTGCCATTTTCAGAAAAAAAAAGACAGTTCGAAGTTTTCAATAGAATTCCCTCCTCTTCTCTCGAGAAAGAGAGCGAGCAAGAGAGCGAGAAAGAGAGTGCCGGGCTGCCAGCTGGCCGTTAATAACAGCATAGCCTTCTAAATCACTCTATCAGACATCTCTCTACTCTCTCTCTACACTTGGATACAGAGAGAGAGTGTGTGTGTGTGTGACTAAGATATGAAAATAAATGGCTGATCAGTTGGACTTTAACGTCTGAAGGACGACAGATCAAGAGTTTTCAGTCTTTTCATTTTGACCCATATATAAATTGAAAAGTAACAGTCTCAAGTCTCAACAGTAAATCCATATTTCTTGTATTTGACAAAATTGAACGTATTTTTATGAAGGTGTACATATTTGTATTTTTTTTTTTGATTACATCATAGCCTCCTAAATTGTGCATTACTGTACATACAAACGGTTTTTATGTGTTTTTAAAAAATAAATAAAAAATAGGGACTAAAATTAATATTTAGTATGTACATAAATATTTAATATGTTTGTGTCTACAACTCTACATACATGAATAATATAAATACATAACTCCCCGCAGGGCGGAGTGGGCCGAGCTTGGTAAATAGATTCATAATTCGTGTTTTGAAATAAGAATATTTGGAATCCTGTCTGTGTTTGAAACTATTTGTTGTATATTACAATACCGAACTACATACCGGCAATGTATAATAAACATATCGTCATACGTACATAATATTAGTTATATTTGATCACAGAGTTAGAGGCATTAGCTGTCGTCTGGGCTTTTGATCGCTGGTCGATTATACTTGATAGACCACCTGGTCAAGTCTATGTAGAAACCGACCATTTGCCGTTGTTAGGACTCTGGAAGCGTTTGGGTGATGACGATGCTGTGCGAGGACGGCGAATTCGACGTTGGTTCCTACAGTTACAAAACTTCAACTTTACACTTTCATATGTCAAGGGTAAAGAAATGGGCGACGCGGATACATTATCTAGACTCGCCGGGATTGATGATGAGGCGGTTGCTGTGGTGATGAGGTTGCTACGTGACAGAGATAAACCAACGACAGACGAGCTACTACTCAAGCTACATCAGGATCTTGCTCACGTTGGTTACAAGAGATTGGCTGAATTTTACCGAAAGGCCACCAATGAAGAAGTGAAGGAGCAATAATGCCGCAGGGTGATTCAGGATTGCAGGCCGTGTGCACTTATGCGACGCGACATGGCTCGAGGGTTGCCTGTTACTTTCGAAGAAGCCTGGTACTTCATGTAGCCAATTCACGTGGATGTGTTCTATTTATCGCAGAATCAGAAACAGGGCACTCGAATGATCGTGCTAGCACAAACTAAATTCACAAAGTGGATTTGGGGCCATGAGTTGTCGAACATGGTATCTCTGGTTACTTTGAGGTTAGTCATCGATATATTGCTACCTTTTGGGATACCCAATGAAATTGTTGTTAACTCAGGCAAGGAATGCGATAACAGCAATTTTGTTGGATTTTGGGCTCGATTGGGGGTATATGTCCATGTTACCACAGTTGAGCGCCACGAGGCCAATGGTCAAATTGAGAGCGCCAATCGTACTATGAAAGACTGGTTGAGTACGACTTAGGATATACGAGAGGTGATACTCGCATATAACCGAACAGTTCATGCGGAATCTGATTGTTCGCCAATTGAACTAATGATGCGGGGTCAAGACGGGACTTCATAGAAAATCTTGTATTTATCCCGCAAGAATTTGCTGAAGGTACAAGCAAAACGTATTGCAAATGCCATAGCTACTGCAACCGAGCTTGAGCCGCTCGAGATTTGTAACATTGTGTAGAAGTGTCGAGACTCCATACAACACAAGGATCAGACTGCGTGGGTTGAGAATGGCCCGTATGACGGGGATCATTACGATGTTCGGGCACGATGTGGTCGAACTGTGGTGAACAGCTCAAGCTAGCCGTCGGCAGCCAAGAAGACAGGTCGGCCCCAGTGCAAGTACTAGTTACCTTGAAGGAGTACTTGCACACATTTGCATGGTTCCAGGCTATTGTTGAAAGGTTCGAACGTTATATCCAAACGAAATCTGGGGAAGTGTGGTTCAAGTATTCATCGCAATTCTTGACTACGCTGCAGAAATATCGCTCTGAGACTTGGAAGGATTTGGACCCGGAAGATGTCAAGGAGGACTTTATGAAGAAATCTCCGAAGTCTTGGGATCGATTCAAGTCATACATCCGGGGCATCCGTCAGATCGTCAATGACGAGAACAATGGACGCCAGAAGCGCTTAGCACCGGCACATCCTTAAGCTGGCGAAGGTGAAGGAGTTTTGGGTTTTACGAGACTCTTCGGTACCCTGAATTTTGGTAGGTCCCGAATTATGAGTCATGAGCTACGCGTGTACCTCATCGTATCAATTCTATAAATTCGTATTGGGTTTTTTATTTCAGGTCCCAAGCCAGGATTAATCGTATATAACCAGGCCCTGATGATTTTTGCGTGTCATTCTCATGGGTCATACTTAAAATTATCTATATATATTCATGAACAAAGCAAAAGTGTCTACGAATATACATAGATGTAAACTTCGATGGAAATTACTAGGTTTCAAACTATATTAAACTAAAATACAATTTAGTCAGTTAGGATTTAGCAGTGGTAGCTTGTGTAAGAATGATCGGGACTAGAAGTACTAAGTGTTCATAACCACTTGCCTAATTTGTAAATAGACATAATAACGTAAGTCACGTTAATACATTAGCTGATATAAATAAAGTTCCATCTGAAGAAAAGTTGAAAAAAGAAAAAGACTTATTGGATTTTGGAGATTGGCGGGAGGACCAAAATCTATAAGTAGTAGTTCGGAGATTATAAAATTTAGTTTATAATATCCTACATCTACTAATGTCTCAAACAGGTCCAAGTAGATGAGTCATACCAAATACTCAGGCTATTGGAGCCATCAAAGTGAATTTAGAACACTTTGGAAATATTGGAAAAAGAGTTTGTACTAAATTATTTAAAATACAAATAAAAACCAATGTATTATCTCAATTGATCTTGATATTTTAGACTGACCGGAGGCCGTATTTCTACATAGACGATGACGCCATGAGAAAGTTTGAGAACTTCGTAGCAGAGGGGTTTCTAGGCCCGTGCCTTTGCCTCTCACTACGAGTGTTATAGTTATAGTTAATAGCCTAGGATTTTAGAAGTACAAGTTCGTTCGGGAATAGATAGAGATAGGTCCCGGCGGACTATAAAAGCAGTCCACGTCCAGCGCTAGAGTGGAGACTTTCACTAAGAACATAAGGAAAACAAGGACGAAGAGGACTAAAGACTGCTTATATCGTAAGCCTAAGAATAAAACTACTACTGACGCATCAACAGATGTTCCCCATACCCCGGCTAATCACACTGTTGGAGTACTACCAAATCATCGCGCTTGTTGGTTCCGCCTATGATACTTCCGATCAAGGCCAGTCAACACATATCAAATTCATCCGTGGTCTGATGCTGCATTGGCTTAGCCCCATCCTCGCTCCTCGACCGGATTATGACGAATAACCTGATCCTTCTCGGTATTTCATACTCTACACTAACCCATTCCGTGGCACTACACAACGCAGACCCGATCCGTACCACAGAGGTGGGTACTCTACATAGTAGGTCAGCAAGCGAATACATGGAACATTCGATAGTAACAGTGTTTTGTCAACACCGGCCCGAATTGGCTCAGCGCATATCATCTATTGTCGACTCACTTGGCCCAAGTTTCAAACGGGAATTTACTGACCACTTCTTCCCATCAATCTTTCCTGAACCACTACAGCGACTATGAGAGCCATACCATATGTTCATACATTGTAACATACATACTTGTCATTTTTGAAATAAATAATATTATCCCTACCGAATTTCGGGACTTTATTTTTTTGGCGCCAAAACTGTGATTATCATTTTTTTGGGCCGACTTTTTGATTTGAGAGTAAGGACCGAATTTTGGGAAATTCGAGGGACCTTATAATACTATACAAAAAAAAAAAAAAAAAAAAACATTGCTAGTTCACAAACATTTTCTTTCACACGCCACCACAATTAGTGCAACCTACAGTCCTACACTTCCCACCTACGAACAAATATGTTCTAGCCAATCACCGGGTCCCAATTTTAACTTCGGCACTGGTAGTGTCAATATAGAGTTCTTGTGATATTAACTGTATAGTAAGTGTGCAAATAGCGTGCATGCTTCGTATGCACTAGGCGTGTTCATTAAGATATTTCTTCAGTAA
>LUCW03001904.1:0-35926 GCA_001586965.3 Sphaeroforma sirkka | reverse complement strand
TTATAATACATTGTAACATTTTCACGTATCCGCAAAGCGCATAGGTGAGACGTTTAATACAACTGTATCACATAAGAATGCCCTTAAAACATGATATTGCCGACACTTCCAGCCGTGCATAGTGAAAAAAAAAACACACCACCCCGTCATGCAAACAAACACCTCAAATTAGTCAGATATGTCTTATATAACACATATGCAAGTATATTGTTTCTAAACTTTTTTCCTTGGGTACACACTCCGGATGATATTCCTCATACCTTAAAGTCGCCAATAATTTGCCGACTGAAGGCTCCTGCGGGTGATGGATCGCTGGGTTCGAGTACAATTATCTGAAATCCAATATTCTCGGCCACAGGTGCCATCATATACGGCTCAATCATACCACCGCCCAATACACCTACCACTCGGTGTGCATCTTGTTGCGTAGCCATGGTGCAAAGATAGAGGTATACTGTGTTCTGGGACTACGGTTTCGACTGCTGTACTTCGTACGTCCACTATATGAAGCAGAAGGTTTAAGTATCGTATGACTATGATACTGATGGCAAGTGTTTTAAACTTTCAATCTGTGGCAGAAAGCCTCGTGTATTCGTTTATTAGCGAATAATCTCTCCCGTAAAAATCCTAGATTTCAATCAGATAAAGAAACTCGTATAAATACGTATGTACATAGTTGGCAATAGTTGCGTACTGTCCATACAACTTTACACTCGAATCCAAACGTTTTCCCCGAGAAATACAAAGTGTATATATTTCGAGTGTTGAAGAGTGACTGCTATTCATTCTACAAGATCGTGAAGCCATATATCACCCTACTAACAATTTTCTAGTCTCTATCGAGAGCCCTGACCTTACCAGAAAAATGCCGACCCTTCATCTTTACGATCACTGTCCCTATTGCATCCGAGTGGAGCTGGCCTTAGGATTGATGGTGTGTTGTCTTGCCCGTTCTCATTTGTCAATATGATCATACATATCTTTCCAGTTATGTGTGGTATTTTAGGGCGCAGATCGTACTTGATGTTGCGTAGGATACAGAGATGCAAATAATTCTAGACAAAATAGGACTGTGCGTGAATTTACAAGTCCCAGGATATGTATCTATGTATTTATGTGTTTCTATATATATATATATATATGTGTGTGTGTGTGTGTGTGTGTGTGTGTGTGTGTGCATGTGCATGTGTGTGTCTGTGTCTATGTCCGTGTCCGTGTCCTGTGTCTGTGTCCAGTGTCCGTGTGTTTGTATGTGTGTGTGTGCGTGTGCCCGTGCGTGTGTTCTTGCGTGTTTTGATGTGTTTGTGTACATGCTATGTATACGCATATTATTATATATATATATATTATATATATATATTATATATACGTATACAACGCATATATAATTTGAACCTGTAATGCATATATACATATATATTATCATATATATATATTATTATTATTATTACATATATTATTATTATATATATCAATAATCAACATAAACGTATGCATGTCTGTACGCATGTATACGCATATATTATATGCGTGTGTCTGATTATTATATATATACGTGCGTGCGTGTTGGCGGGCAGATGTGTGTTTGTAGATTGATATATATATATATTATTATTATTACATGTTTTCATGCGCATATTATTATTTCATGCATATAAACGTGCGTGTGCGCCTGCAACATATATACATATTATTGTGCGTGCGTGTGCGTCCATGCGATCCATGCATCCATGTCCTTTTATCCATTTTTTTTTTATTTGGCTCCTTCCATCCCATTAATCATAATATATATATATATGTACATGCATGCATGTATGTATGTATGTATGTATGGGTAAACATATTATATATATATGCAGATTATATTACATATATTACATTATATATATTATATATTATTATATATTATTATATTGATTATCGATTATTATTATATATATACATTATTATTATATATATTATATATTATTATTATATACATACATATATCCATCATACATGCATCCCCCCAACCAACATAAGCATCCATTTGTTATTTTATATACATACATATTATATATACGTCGATACATATATGTATTATGCGTGCGTGTTTTGTACGTATGAATGCATGCGTGTATATTACATATACATATTATATGTACATGTGTGTGCGTGTGTGTGCATTTATGCATATGCATATTATTATATTATATATATATTATTATATATATATTATATATATATATTATTATATTATATAGTGTGGGTGTGTTCAGTGTTTCATGAACTTTTTGTGTTGTGCGCGGTGTGTGTCTTGACTTTTGTCGTTTTAGAATAGGCATGTTTTTAAACTTGTAGTTATCGTATATTCATTTTGTATATATATATATACATGTATATATGTTTACATGTATATGCATATACCCCAAATTTATATATATATATATATATATATATATATATATATATATGTTTGTGTGTGTATGTATGTATCTGTATCTGTATCTGTATCTGTATCTGTATACGATCTATGTATGTATGTACGTGTATATATATATATATATATTTATAGATATATATATTTATGTATGTACATATTATCTATAGGAGTTTTTTTAATTTTTTTAACGTTATTCGGGAGTTACTTTTTGATCTTGTACTACTCTCTTCGTCTAAGTTTAGGGTATCAAGTATGATCGCGTTCTGTATGGCTATGGAGATATGATTGGGCCAACCAAGCTGGTAGGTAAAAAAATGCTACCTATCTGGGAAGACGATGCGGGAAAGTTCCACGTAGAGTCGATGGACATCGTTTCGCTTCTACAAAGTAATGCCACTGCTGAGGTAATGACTACGTAATCAAGGAAAATATTACAAATTTATATATATATATATATATATATATATATATATATATATATATATATATATATATATATATACGAATATGTTTCTGATTTGAATGCATATTCAAATTTGTATATTGCAGTTCAGAATCGAATTTTTGTCTGCCGTATTACTTTTCTCAAACTGTTACATATATATTTTTGGTTTGGGTTTTTTTTGCATCCTCATTAGAACCTTTTCAAGCCAGCAAGTAATCGGGCCGACTTGAAGGAATGGTGGTCGCGCTTCACACCTGTATACTCGGGTATGTAGAGTTTCTGCACTTGATATCAGTGATATTGGCAATATTTGCTCCTTACACTTCTCACTGAACCAGCTACTATCAGGGTGTGATAATTTGCATTGTAACAGTACTCACTCATTCCAAAACTAGATGTCATAGATGCCAAGCCTCTCTATTACTTGTTTACATGAATAGGTACACAGCTTCGATTATGATAATTTCCTCAATGGATGTAGGGCGGGTGCTTGTGAACACGCGAACATGTCATGCTGATAACAATGTTTATGTTTCATTTGCAGGTTTGACTCGACCAAGGTTCCCAAGATTACCTGTGAAGGATTTTGCCGAGAAAGCTGATGTGGACTACCACCGCAGTAAATACGACAAGCAGAACGTCGATCTGAATATTGAAATGTCCAAGACATCCGAATACATCAAGGCGATGTCGGCGCTATTGGAAGAATTTAGTGAGAAAATTTTGTATTCGACGTATGTATTTGTCAGGGTCAATTGTGATGTCCATTCGTGTCTGAAACTGATGTTCGTGTGCGTGCACTATTGCACTTTCAATTAATTTCTTTTTTAAATTCAATCCGAGTATACATTGTAAGTTATAACATCCGTCGCGACCTCTGCTTACTGACTATTCTTGATATTCTTTAATAACCATTTGACTTTGACAGCGAGTGCATGACTGAAGGCGGTGTATCACTCGACGATATCATATATTGTAAGTGAAATATTGTTTAAACATCCCACGTGATATCTAAAACGCCTTTTTGTCATCGGTTCCGTTCTTGGACTGTAGAGTTGTGATGGTACTTTAAATTTCAAAGCTAATGATGTACTGATTAAATGTCGTTTTTCTGAAGCGGGTATGTGCGATACGTACATCCAGGTTGTTGCTTCAGATGTCGGTTGCGCATGTGATCATGCCTTGGTCAAAACAACGAGCTATGCCACCTTTCATACCCCTCTAAAAAATATTGGGTGGCATCTGCGTTTGGGTTTATGTCTTGCATGACCACTTATTGTCGAAATTGTAAAATCAGAAGTCAATAATTAGTGCTGATCGCTAATAGGTATCCTATCATCACCCATACAGTGCCCTGGTTCCGGAATCTCACTGTTGTCAAAGGCCTCGAGTATCCGGCGAAGCTTGAGCAATACACGTCTGCTGTATGTGCTAAGGCCAATGTTGGACTTTACAAACAGTACGAGATGTAAGAAGCATTTGTCATATTGAGGAAATAAACCTAAATCTTGCCACGGCACAGATCAGCAATGCTCTCATCAGTCTGGGTACACCAATATAGTCGATCATGAGATAGAATCTGTTTAGCTCCTTTAATTGACATGTACGAGACGAGCATACAAAATGAAGATGGAATATGTCGCTTGCACCAATATAATGATTTGTGATAGAAGTGCACAAAGCGACGAAGGGGATGCTCGAACCACATGTAGTTGCCGTTGTGGTCAGGAATCCCCTGTGGTATTTATTTGAAAATTTAGGAGTTAAACCGAGTTTTAGTCGATCAGGATATCAGACGAACCTTGATCATTTTTAGAAAGATGTAAGAGGCCCAAGACCCAAATGCCGATCTAAAACCCTGATCGGTACACACTTAAGTTTACAGATTTTGATATTATAAACTAAAAAACCTAAATTAAATTAACACTAATAACCTTGTCTGGGTGAACACTAATATCCCCGTCTGGGTGTATTCCGACTACAACTCCCCCGGAGTACCGAGCTACTCCCGGGTAAACTCATGAACTCTCCGGAGCACCGAACTACTCCGAGGCAGGGTTATTAACAGAACCAGATGTGACAGACAAACACATGTGGATAAATATTGATGAGCAGTAGTCGGTGGCCTCTATCGCCACTATATAAGTTGCGCACAGTCGACAGTTTCAAGGTGAAGTGTGAATGCACAGTGCTACTTACATTATCAGTATCGCAGGTTACTCGCTAGTACCTGATCCTTAACACTAATATTTTCTTTACAGTTTTGTGTTGTTCATTTAGTTCCCTAGTACTAATAATGCCGACTATTCTATCTGTGTCCGTCACGGGCTCGGGCGTGGACGCAGAGCGCTACGAAGCCCTTAAGGGCCAATTTCTGCACTTCACGCTTGTTCACTTAGTAGCCCGCATGACTCTTCGCGGCTGGACGGCAGCTGCTCCAGAACAGCGAGAGCAAGTCCACTCAGCTCTCACAATGATGATGTTTGGGTCGAGACTGTGGAACCTCGTAGGTCGTGACCTCCCTCCTGAGTACACATCTCACACCTAGCACATCTTGAGAATTGCTCATAAGTCACCAGCACACCGCTTCCTGCATGAAACGAATTCTCATACCAGACGGAAGTTCTAGCTGAGATAACCGTACTTGAGAAGATGTTCATTGTATCCTTTGACTCGTACCTTTCAGCTACTCTCCATACTCTACATTTTTTACAATATCCTTACTTAGATAAGTCAAATAGAGACAGAGCCCACTGACAGTGAGAAACGAACAGTGAGCAGAAAGAGGACAAACGAGTGCCTCGCACAATTTATTTTATTGAGCCTTAAGAAACTTATAATACATAAGAAGAAGTAGTGACGACGGGTCACGACAAGAATAGGCGACAATACCAGGAGTCCGAGGAGACACAAAACGTGGACAGAAGAAACTGGGTCCAAGAAGTGGGTAAGAGACTTCACGGTGTAACAACTAGGAGGCAGATTCAGCTGACAGAAGGGAAGAGAACTAGAAAGAGGACAAGAAGCAGATGAGAAGCTGTCGGTAGGTTTTTGGAAGGTTCCCAGAAGCTCTAAAATTAGGAAGAGGAGAAACAACCAAAACCTATCAAGGTGACATAATTACCAATGTTGGGCTATAGAAATTGAGAAAGAAGTATCACAGTGATTTCGAACATATCCCACAAAATAGTGACAGCAATAGTATACCAATAAGCAATAGCCCGAGGGGTAGAACACATTAGTACAGATATCAATAGAACAACCTAAACATCATCTCTAGTGGTAATATATTGTTAGGAATATCATTATGACAGCTAAACTTATCAGAAGGGAAAACATATATATCTACGGCACAAGTGGACAAGCTATTTAGCATCGAATTCGAGTGAAGCATAAAATGTGATCACTGAATGTACGAAGAAGCAACCAATACTACAACTAGACATTACAAACCTTTCAAGGCTACAAATCTAAGCACCAAAAGCCAGTTACAAAGATAGCGTTAATAAGAGTGAGGTTTTTTTAACAAAAAGTGAGTGTTCCAAACGAGAGTGATTGGGGGGTGAACAAATGTACAGGGCAATTCACCCACAAGAAACATCGACCAACCAAGAAGGAAACTTATAATTAATATCTTATAAAGAACAAAGTCGCTAAATGTACATTGAAAATGTGGAGAAGTCACTAAATGTACATTCACCCTTTTTCTCGATGAAAACGTACTGAAATATTGATCAAATATGTACGAATGTACATTTAGCGACTATTGTAGTAAGTACACGTCGAGTAACTATATCTCAACGTTCTCCTTCCTCGGGAGGAGGACGTTGTTCATTTATTAGTAATTATAAACAGTAATCGTAAAAGACTGACACTTAAAATGAGTCATTAGTCATGTGCTGTAAAACCAGCAAAACCCTAAAACCCAGTTTATCAGATTCTTCTGATAAACTGTAAAACTTGTAATAAACCTAAAATAATCAAATAAATCTAAATACTTCTATTCTGACCACAACCCTCCCAAACTGAAGCACTGAACAAAGCAGTGTGCCAGTTTCAGAGATGATAAGAATGACATAGTAGCTTATGTGCTGGCATTATCCTCGAGAGCTAGAGCATTGTGCTGGCATTTTACCTCAGAGAGCTAGAGGACCCGATGTATACGTCTCGAGCGTCCCGTCATGTTTGAATTCTTGAAGCTACTGTTCCTCTGTGTCAGCATATAGCAGTTTGGCAAGTACAATATAGGACTGTACTTGTGTCGGAGAAAAAACTGTCAGTGGCAGAAACCGTGCAAACCATTAACAATAAGAGGTGCAGGGGCTTAAAGAGGAGCATTAAGGAATCAAGGATATCGGGGCCCCGTAGCATGTCTACTACAAAATTTCAGTCACCAGGAATCCGACAAATATTAATATTATCTACTAACCTTCTCCACGAGTCGAAAAAGACGATCGTCGCGAGTGTGGATGGAAGAAAAGAATGACAGACATGATACGTTCAAATATTATGTGGATGATGATTTGGAGGTAAAATCATCTCATCTTTATCGATCCCCCGGCTATAGCCATGGTTTCTAGGTCAAAAATGTGCTATCGTGTCTAAGCAGTATTGAGTTTGGTAGAACGGTGGGAGACAGGGCGGAGGCCATCCTTTTTAGGATCGACAAGAGCTTGAGAACCTGTATGTAACTATGTTGGACATAAGAAGAGTGTCGCCTTTGCAAGGAACAATCGTTCTCTCCCACTGAGAAGCTTTTTTTTAGTTCGACGAGGCGTCTTGTAGGGAGGAAGCTGAAAGAATCATTAAACAGAATGATGTGGGTGACGCGCAGCAGAGGGTGACGCGCAGCGGAGGGTGACGCGCAGCAGAGGGTGGCGCAGCAGAGGGTGTTGTCACAGGTTGGAGTAGTATGAGATTTCTGATAGTCGAGATTGTCGCGGAGGGCCTCATCAGCAGCATCTACCCGTTTAGAGCTTAGTGGATATATCCCGCCAGCAGGAAAGGGGGTCACCAAGCCCAATGAGGCATGCATCAACAAAAAAAATGATAATGGGATGGGTCAGGAGTGACCATCATGATTATACCATGTATAGCAATTTTGATACGTCGGTAAGCAGAATGGCAAGTCGTCGCGAAAAAAAATGACTATTCTTTTTCGTTAAATCAATAAATGGTGAAAGCATGAGGGCCATGTGCGGTACATACTGTGAGCACAAGTTCATGGTGGCACAAAAAATATCTACCTCATGGCGATTTTTTTGGTGGCAGCGAGACAATTGCCTTCAGCCTGTCCTAACTGATAGTTGTATAATTATGTCGGATATCTCGATTAGCAGAGGCACGAAGAAGTGTCAAGTGTGTTTTAGATGCACACAGACATCTATCAGCGGCGCAGCAAATTTGGGCGTATCGAAGGAGATCATTCCAGGGTCGCAACAAGAAGTCAGGACCCCAGTGGGCCATGGCCCCAATCAGCAATGAAATGTTTAAAAATATTAGCAGATTTTCTGCAATTTCTCGTCCATAGCGGACTGCAACATAAAAGTCTACAGTTGGAAGACATGCTGTTAATGAAGAGAGATCGATGTTTGGCTACCGGGCTGTGAAGTTGACGTTAGAGGAACTGCTCTGACTTGCAGAGGGATCGATATTTGATTACAGAGCTGTGGAGTTGCTGTGACTGGAAGAAAATTACAACTGTGCATATTGTTGCGCACCGATGTGGGAAGGCATGGCGACAACTAGTTTTACTTGAGCGATTGATGATACTTCTGATAATCCGAACGGGCTACCGGCTGATTACAATTAAGTACTACACGGGATACAGTCGATAACAGCGCTGTATGTTTCAAGGTAAGGTCTGCCTTGGTCAGTGGTATGGGCGACCTTATGCATGCGCGCGTTATGTTTACGCGCAAATATTGACGGATATAAACAATAATCAGCAGCACAGATAGCTGAGAGTGCATTATGTCAGGTATGCGAGAGTCACGAACACACACATAGATAGACGGCATATTCTAAGATTTATGTTGAAGATATATACACATTTCACATATTAGTCAAATTGTCAACAGATAAGAATGAAACATACAATTATAATTATATTCTTTAACAGGATAAATATATTTTGACTTAGTTATTATAACAGAACCAGAAGATACATACACACACACACACACACACACACACACACACACACACACACACTAGCCGACACACAGCTGTTATATATACACAAATCAACACATGCGGGGGTATGGCGGAAATATTTCATTATAATACAATGAACGCTGTTTTGTAAAACAAATCGATTATGGAACGTGGCTCATCACTTGTTACTAAAGCATAATGCTACGCTGCATTGTAAAGAAAGTTAGAATAGACACGAGAATAAGTCGCTTTGCGTCGTGAGACAACAGTGTTGGTCGTGGAAGGCAAATATATCTATATGCTTAGAGTGCAGGCGAGCACCCTGTTTACTTTAAATCGGAGGCGAGCAACCCTGAGCACACGGCGTATTGAACTTTGCGTGACCACATAATAGTCGATGAGCAACGGCAGCTTCGAACGTGTTGCGTAGCACCTCGTCGACCGAATAGACATGAGATTTTTTTTATTTATATGCTGAGAGAGCAGGCGATCACCCTGTACACTCTTACTCAGAGCGAGCAACCCTGAGAACGTGGCGCATTGGTGCATGGTCACTTGAAAATCGGTGAGCAGCGGCAGCTCCGAGCATGTTGCATCGTCGCCCTGAGTGGTTTTGGTTTGGACAACATTATTGCGTTGTTAGAGTGCGATGTGGGGGACTATGAGTAAAGTGCTAGTGTGTCTAAAGTATGGTGTGTTCGAATGAATTTTTTTATGATCTCACCTCAAATATTTACTGATGGTTTTTGTACTAGTGCTCAACCACTTGGGTTGGCCAGGGTATAAACTCAAATGATCAGTATGAGAAACCTTATGCAGAACACTTTAGCAATCGGATGTATTTTCTAAAGATAAATATATCATATTCTCTGTTACGTACACTCAGTCTCGGACCTCGGCTCTCGGTTAGCCGGTGGCCCGTGTCCTAAAATAGAATAATCTCAGTAGATGTCTCAAATTACTCACGTTTTCTCGGGCTGACCCACCTATACATATTTGATTTGAGAACAAGTCCCAAATTACTCTCGGGCTGACGTCGTAAAACGTTATTAACGTATATATATATACGTATACTTCTGTAGTCTCTCATACGTAGAAGGCGGCACATGTTAGGCGCTGTGACGGAGTCACGAAAAGTGTGCCCAACTCGAGTATGTCCATGAGATTCACCACGCCACACTCCCCAATATATAGCACTTCAAGAACTGGAAACAAATAAAAAATAAAGTTGTGCACTACATATGAAAGGTGTGGTCAGGTACAGCAGTTAGCTGTAATACTTGTACCCATCGATCGTCGACGGCGCGGACAGGAGATTGTCACGTCGAACCTATGATAGTGAGGGTAAAGAAGACCGTTCGTCGATATCAGAACAGTTACCTAGTATACTGTTAGGCATACGCACATTAGGCGGATAGACAGTTACCGTTTTCTCTTCAGCAACAACCGTTGTGCTTTTAGCTATGAACGTATGTGCTTTTAGTCATAAACATAGCTCAAAAAATAAGGCCTAGTTTTGGGCCTGATTTTGAGATTTTTGTTTCCAAAGAACGTTATAGTATGCACGTCAACATACATATGCAAGTAATAAAACACATATACCATACCATTATCTCGCATACCTGTAGAGTAAGGAGAGTATCTGAAAGCTCGAGCTAAGGAATACAATAGACCTCTTCTCAAGTACGGTTATCTCAGCTAGGAAAAGTCTCTAGTCTGAGAGAACCGAACTGAGTTTTTATTTGTGTTTCCGTTTTACTCAGGATTTACTTGAGTGTTTCTCTCACACGCGGAGTCCCGGTATAGCCTACCGGTTCTACCGCTAATCTTTCTGATGACTCCAATATCGGAATTAATTCAATCCTAATTCCAAAACTCAATATTCGATGATCCTGGCTTTTGAGTTTCGGATTGGCTTTTTGATAATCTGGTCCCTAGATGCTACAGCTCCCCCGACTTCATACTTCTTAGCCTGCGTAGGAGTAGAAAGTGACATCTTACAGTACTAGATTATCTAGAGGTTGATGTTTGAATACAGGGAAAAACTTGTCCCTTAGGGGGCACAAGATGAAAAACCTGATACCATTATGTATTTTTGCACACTACCAATTAATTAAATTTATACTATGACAGGGGTTCTCCCACGCTCATCGGAGTCAGTTTCAAACGGTGCTCTCGGTTGATCTCAACTTGGCTTAGGAAAACGCTTCTCAACGGTGGCTCTACAGCCGAGTCTTTGGGCCTTGTCCCTCTGGTGTGTGGAGGTAGCATGCTTCAAGGCGAGAAAAGTGGGAGTGTTACGTGGTCTCAGCGAGACTTGCTTAGGTCCCCCGCCTCGTGCGTTTTCTGTTGCTCGCTGATCTTTCATCAATATTCGTCGTCGCTGGCTTCTTGGCCTTGGCTGCCTTTGTTTGCGTCGATGGCGTTGACGGTATCTTGTATTGACATCAGCATCTGCGATGTCTGATTCATGCGTTCATGTACGCTCCCCATCCGTCCATTGTAGTAAAAACCCTTCGGATGGACGGCCTGTCGTCGACTATCGAGAAGAACTGATACTCTTCGTTTGGCTGTACGTGATTATTGGAAGTAAATGATTCCGGAGCACTGACCCTTTTTAAAAGTCCAAGTAGCTCATCACTGATCGAGTCACAAAATAACCATTGCCCTCCCTGCATACTATTTTGTATGGTCCGCCATTTGGTGCTGTTAATTTGTTCATTTCACCTTGATAGCGAATTAAAGGTCCCTTCTTTGAAGTTTGCATATTTCTTTTAGTATCTTCGATCGTATGGTGCACGTATCTTCTTTTGATGTTGTGTAACATTATTGTCTAGTTGTGGCCTGATGGCTTTTTCTAGATTCTGCGGTCGCTCTTCCCAAGATACTGTTGTACTGGGTGCGGTCACTGGCTCGTTGTTGTCCGTTAGTTGATTCTGTCTGCGATCAAGGTACGCGTTAAATCGTGGTGACTTGTGCCTTCTTGATGTACGCAGATTGTGGCCCATCTGTAGGAAAGGAATTCGTTAACACCAGTCACCTGGGTTTTGCTCAACGAATTTTCGTAACAGTGTCATGAGGTCTCTGTGTGACCGTTCGTTCGCGCCTAATATTTTAGGTTGATACGGCCGAGCGACTAGGTGTTGCATTGGAGCTTATTCAAAAACTTTCGCAAGTATGTTGTTAACATATTCAGTGCCTTGGTCAATCTGTATGCTTTGTGGGAGTCCATGTTCACATACGATTGGTACCAGCGTGCCTGCTATAGTAGCCGCTGATTTGTCCATCATTGGATTTATAATGACATATGATGAGTGTACATCGAGCATACTAACACATATGTGTGTCCTCTGTTGAAATCCAATAGTAGCCCTATGGTGTCCACTTGGACTCAGTCGCCAGGAAATGCGGCTGTGGTTGATTGTAAGGGATGAAATCTCTTTTTGTGTATCCTATTTTTGAGACATAGTAAATATGCATCCGTTAATGAACTTAGGTACATGTTGTTGGATATCAGGTCAATCATGTCCATCTGCTGGCAACTTGTGTACCGTTTTTTCAGGAGTGTAATGTCCCAAGTTGTGGTTGTAGAAATACGGCCTCCGGTCAGTCTAAAATATCAAGATCAATTGAGATAATACATTGGTTTTATTTGTATTTTAAATAATTTAGTACAAGCTCTTTTTCCAATATTTCCAAAGTGTTCTAAATTCACTTTGATGGCTCCAATAGCCTGAGTATTTGGTATGACTCATCTACTTGGACCTATTTGAGACATTAGTAGATGTAGGATATTATAAACTAAATTTTATAATCTCCGAACTACTACTTATAGATTTTGGTCCTCCCGCCAATCTCCAAAATCCAATAAGTCTTTTTTTTTTTTTTTTTAACTTTTCTTCAGATGGAACTTTATTTATATCAGCTAATGTATTAACGTGACTTATGTTATTATGTCTATTTACAAATTAGGCAAGTGGTCATGAACACTTAGTACTTCTAGTGAAAATTATTCAATAAAGAACAGCTAGAGGTACGCCCTGTGTGATCGAGGATATTTAGGCTCTCAACAAGAGGCAGTCCCCATCATTCTTACACAAGCTACCACTGCTAAATCCTAACTGACTAAATTGTATTTTAGTTTAATATAGTTTAAAACCTAGTAATTTCCATCGAAGTTTACATGTGTGCCTATCTACAGATTGGTCCCAAAAATAGACATACTTTTCGGCAATAAGTGTCTATTGCATAAACATTAGACCCAAAAACGACATACATTTCAGCAATAAGTGTCTATTCCATGCAAATTGGTCCTAGACATAGACATACTTTTCGACCACTTTGTTGAAGAGAAAGATTTTGCACTGAACTGTCTTCTCAGAGCCCAAGTGACCCTCGCCATTGAACCTGGAGTGAAAAAAACGGGTACAAAAAGTATCAAGCAGTTCTACAATTCAGGACAATTGTTTGACCTTAGTCCACGAATCGTACCGAAAGATAACGGTAGATAAACTATAAATATACATATATATTATGATTTGCACACACACACATATATATATATATATATATATATATATATATATATATATATATATATATATATATATATATATATATATATATATATATATATATATATATATATATATATATATATATATATATATATATATATATATGTACTATTATATATTATTATATATATATTCATTATTATATATATTGCATACATATATATACATATATATATGTATGTATATATATATATATATGCATGTATATATACATATGTACATATACTGTATATGCTATTACATATGTATATATATATATATATGCGTTATGTATATATACATTGCATATCTATAATAATATGCAAATGTATATATATGCATATGTATTATTATATATATTGTACATATATGTATATGTATATATAATGTATAATATATATATTATTATAATAATAATAATATATATATATATATATATATATATATATATATATATATATATATATATATATATATATATATATATATATATATATATATATATATACATATATATATCATTAATATATATATATATATATATTATATATATATATATATATATATATATATATTTATATGTACTTGTGTATATTCATATTATATATAGATATATATATATATATATATATGGACTGAAATGGGTAGGGCATGGTGCGTATGCATGTTTCTCTGCGGCAACAATCTAGATGGTAGCTATGAAGTAGGTAAGAGTAGAAGCTACATACGACCCCTTCTTCTACTGACTACTTGAACTGAACAACGTCGATCCAATCGAGGTTTGATGTCTATACATTCAATTGCACATAACAAAAAAAAAAAGGATCGCCTACGCTGAGCTGACATGTCCCTTTCTGTTGCAACAGGACAGTCGCAATAGGAGTGATACATATCCAAGAACTAGGCAAGGACTTCCTTCGAATACCTGATCTGGCCGATATAGATGGTGTACTACGTATCACATATAAATACTCATTACATAACGGGAACAGTACAGTATGCTGTGACATAGGCGAGGATACTATTCATGCACTTGCTTCAGTAGAAGGCTGCCAACACGGGCGACTACCACAGTACTTCAGTAACCAGTATAACACCCGCATGCTTTCAGTATCTGACAAAACGACCCAGCCATAGAGATTGGATGCTAGAGTGGATTCATAACGTTTGTCACAAGCAATAAGGCAACAATCCTTGCCAGTGGCATGATATAGTACTGAAATACCCTTCAAACGGCTGGGAGAAGGAATCCATGCCTCTAGTCACAGGCAACAATCCATGGCAGGGACATGATACATACCTGGAATACTCTTCAAATGGCTGGGACTTTGCGCGGCTCTCCTTCATCAGCTGCGACAACGACGACACAGCCGCCGTTTCTGTGGGATCTTGAACTCAAACTGGAAAGGAGTTGTCTAGCACAACCAAGGGGTGGGTGCAAATGTGAGTGTGTGGGACTATACTACGAACCCACAACAAACACTAGAACACGTGGTCGCCCGAAGAAATGGTTCGAAAATTCATCTCGTAGGTAAGTAATTATGTTTTGATGTGTGTTAATTGAGAAAACAGTGCTCTTTCAGAGACCAAGATTTAAAACACCTTTTCCATTTTGATTGTATTAGGGATCATGTACTTAAGAAGACTATCACGTGCTTGAAGTGTGGAGAAGCTGGATAACATCAACACCTGCGATGGCGAGTGTACTCGTCAGTCTCCATGGCAAGTCACTTTTGTGTAATCATTTGTGACTTTTTTGCTTAAATTTTCTTTTACTCTCTTACAGCGACATCAACTAAAGAACCTTGGAAGTTTACAAAAGCTAATAGAAGATCACGAAAGTTCAAGGTAAGGAACATTATCAGTGATTGCAATGTAGAGTTTGTTGCTTGTGATATATTGTGTAACTGATTTTCAGGTGTCGTCAATCACCTGCTCAAACGCACAGACAAAAACAAACGCTAACGAAGACGCAATCAGCGGACCAAAACAAAGACACCGTTAATAATTCGCCCCTGCGGGATTTGCCAACCACTGATGCGCCACCTTCATCAACGTCATCTGCCACGTATGTCTATTCGGTTTCTTAAAAATATTGAATTGATGCTGATAAGGGAAGGAATTGAGATTCTTTGTTAATGATGGTGACTTATCGAAAAAAACTCAAAACAGTGACACCGTTAAAGATTCGCCCCTACGGGAGATACCAACGACTGATGCGCCACTTTCATCAACGTCATCTGCCACGTATGTATATTCGGTTTCTTTAAAAATTGAATATTGAATTTTTTTATAAGATAACAAAAATCTGTTCATAGGGGAAATGTATGACACATTACTACGTGTATAGCGAAACTGATGGCGCAATGGGAACAAGCTATTGACTCGGGAGAACATCAAAAGGGAGCTTCTTTACATCAAATTATCAAGCAATATGAAAAGGAGAGGGAAGTTTTCCTCTTAATGACCTTGTCTAGTTTTGCCGGTATATAAGGGATTCCAGTGGCGCATCGAATGGATATAGAACATTTTCAAAATTTGTCTTTCAAAGAATAGATTGATACAAAGTCTGACTTCCAGAGTTTAATTCGCCCTGTCACCGCCCTGTCACAGAATCATTGCGTCCGTCCCAGATGCTGATAACAATTCGACACATATACAGACAGAAACCTCTCCAGTGAAATGTGACACGGAAACCAGTGAAAGTATGTTTTTCAGGCTGTATATCTCTGATAGTTGAGTTAGTGTGAAGACTATATTTGAGTAACGTATCGATTATGTTCATATTCAAAGTTTGTGCTTGCTGACATAATATGTACATTACTTGGTACAGAGACAGGCTCTTCTATCGTTGCAGACAAGGAATGCACATCCAGCCAAATGAGAACAACAGCTAGTAACCACAACGATAATGACTACGCATCAAGGTGTATTATACATTTTTGAGAAGGATTGTCGTATCTCTGTAAGGTGAAACTCGGTAGAGTTTTTATTGATCCCCATATTCCCAACCTACAATTAGCAGTAAACTGCCAGGGAAATTAGAGCATCAAACATATTAGGCCGAAATCCATGCATCAGGTGCACCAATGAGGGAGAAACTGGCTGAAAACCGCAACGCACGCCTAGCAGCCAAACAAAGCAAGACGCTTGGCAAGTCTAGAGTGTTAATGACTAGCAAAAACAAGTTGTATCAATCTACGTTGTTGAGAAAGAGAGCGCCGCCTTCTACAATAAGCAGATACAACAGTGAACATGAAGAAAAGAAGCGAAAAGAGATAATCAACGTAGATACCAATGTAGTGAAAGGTGCTGTGGCAGAGTTGAAGTCATTTTATGTCGGCGACTGGATCTTGTAGGAGAACGTTGTAGTACAATGCTGCAAACCAGGGGAGTGGATCAAAGGCTCGCTCATATCCGGGGTATTCTACCATTTATCACAATTACCCTCTCTGGCTGTTTGTTTCTGTGATGCTGATGCACACAGAGTATGGATGAAGGACTTATACAAGTATCGTAGGGCAGAAAGCTTACGACTTAAGGAACCACCACAGGTATCCGAAAGGATTTCTGTATTGATCCCATGGAATCATAGCAACGCACATTGGAACTTGGCGATTGTTACATTGTACTCAACTAACGCTACAGTTACTATTTTAGATGGTATGCCAAATCCTGTTAGAGCTGACGAACAATTCAATTATATAGTACGATGGATGAAATGTTACCTCATAGATAATGTTACATATAGTCTAGAAGTAGGCGGTATAAACCAACACGACAGTTTTAGCTGTGGGGTTTTGCTTTGTGCCTATTCTAGAGCACTATCAGAAAATCCACAACTCGTGCATGATTTGGAGGCATTGTCTTCGCACGAATATGTCACAAGCGTCCAACATGACAACAGAGTTAGAGAATGGATTTCCGAAACACTATTCTCGTATATTCCTGTAAAAGAGAATCACAGACCACGTGAGTTGCGAACCAGGCAGTGAGATAAGCTTGAATAAAGCAGCATATATCAACACCACGCAATAAAAGACAACATACCCCTCCTCTACGCATATATTCGTAAAAAATGGATATAGCCGAAGCCTCTTTAATTTAAATTTAAGCAAATTTTGCACGATAAGGTCACTAAATGTACATAAAAAAATGGAATTGTGACTAAATATACATTTGTACATATTTGATCCATATTTCAGTACGTTTTCATCGAGAAAAAGGGTGAATGTACATTTAGTGACTTTTCCACATTTTCAATGTACAACTAGCAGCTTTGTTCATACATTAATGCAGGTGAAAGAGGCAAAGGAAAAGAGTCGCCTCATTAAAGAGCAACTCCGTCAACTCCGTAAGTTATCACTGCCAGAGATTGACACATCTATGCCCCAGGACACGGCACAGGCGGTATTGGATGGTGATTTTTCTGAGTCTGAGGCCGAAGCAACAAGGCTACACACCTGGGTCCCTCAATACCCAACACAAGCGGAGTTGTCACCAACTGGCCAGCTACCTGATAGCGGGGCTATCAACATGAAGCAAATTAGCCCGGTGAAGCGCAGGATGGGACGCACGAAGCCCGTACCTCAAGTGGCTCCTTACGAAAGTGTCCATGTTACGCGCAGAGAGCGGTTGCAGAAGAACGCTAAAAATCGAGCCCAGACAATTCCGACTCCTGATGAGGTGCCGGCTAATGGTCCAGAATGGTATCAGGCATCAGACGATCATGTTCATGCTACTCGTAGAGCGCAGTTGTTGACAGACGCTCAAAATCGGACACAAACATTTCCGACCCCTGATGAGATGCCGCCTGATGGTTCGGATTGGTATCTTTTTTTAGACCCAGCGGATCTACATTTGGACATGGCTACCCATAAACATTTGTCGTCGTCGGCGAAGCGGTTCATTGAGGCATTTCACAGAGTGATGAAATCTCCACGCCAACAGCCTCACGGTCGAGCGGCAGCGAATTTATTTAGGGATAAATGACAACAGCATCGTCGTCCGCAATCTTTCGAAGAGAGAAAGGAGAATTGTCAGGATAGTGCCAATACACCTATCGATACGCTTGCTTACCGTAGGTGCCTGCTCACCACGATCGCTACCTAGAAGACCAGCAGGAAGTAAAACGATGTAAGATATCACCACCTACGGAAGCGTGCATTAATGAATCTACCGCGGCAGAGATGAAAACGCAGGTATTTCTTCTCACCCAACATATGATGCAAGCAGAATCTGAGGGACGCACTGGGGACGCTCGTGCGTTGCAGGGCTCAATTCGTACAACTAACGAGACGTTGAAGACTTGCTCAATAACGGCCGAAAAACGGACACCCAAGGAATGGCCACCTAATCAACAGGGCAGCTATTATTTGGATAATCCGCAAAAAAATACAGTTTCATGCGTTTATCTTGGATTGGCATAAGAATGCAAAGTTTCACAAATTAGACCCGATTCATATGCAAATGGGCTTCCATAGGGCACTACAGCAAGAGGGCCCACCCAAGGTGCTTTTAGATTTTATTGTGGAGCACGAACAAAAATTGCAGTCTATGTCGTTCCAGGACACCACTGCTTATATTGTACGTACACACGAACAAGATCTGGAGGATAACGCATACAGAAATGTATTGGCGTACATGAAGTTAAACCCGTCGGTGTCACTCGAGACCCAACTTCGAGATTTTGAACGCAAAGTCGATTTTATGGAGATGCGACAGTATGAGAATCCGCTACAGGTATACCGCAATCACGGTATGCTCAACCTAATTAATCAAGCTGCGGGGGGCGCTTACTATCGTGACACTCTTCGCATGCACCCTAACTGGCGAGAATATTCCGCAGCACAAATGCGTGATGTATTTTGGGTGAGTATTGACAAGACGGAAGAACACCGTCGGTATCGGCACTTCTGACGAGTTCCTTTATTTCAGACTTAACACTCTTTACTGCGTTACTTGGTTTTGACCACAATGTGTATATATATCTCTATGTAATACGGGTGATGAATTATATGTATGTGTACCGTGTGTCTCACTATTCTGTGATCTCATATGTTTACTGGATAGCAATTGTATAGTCTGTGTGTATATATAATAAATAAATCTCTTTTTTTTTGTGTTTATACTGTTGTGAATTAAAATTTCAACTGGCGACCGACTAGATTCCTATACATCTAGAAATATGGTTCCTGTGTACCTGTGATTGATCGCTTGCCACTGTGTGTGCATATTATTTTTATTTGGTTTTTATTCTTATTTTAGACTATTATTGTATATCTGGTCGTTCAGAATATGTGTACTGTGCCCATTCTATTTAATGTGTATTATGTAATATATGTATATACACAATACTTATTTGCAAACTTGTCATATATATACGTGTAGTAGTGGCTTTGTGGTATAACTGTAATAGTACGCGTCTATATACATACATACATACATATATATATATATATATATATATATATATATATATATATTATTGATCGCAGTAAACCAGGATTGTTTACCAAGCATAAAACTACGGCCAAACAGCGGAGACTCAACAAGGTTTATCCCAGCATCAACCAAGGAGAGAATCTAAACCCAGAGAGGGACACAGAAATATTTTAGATGGAATTATCTCGGAACCGAAATGCCGGGAGTATGGAATCATCAAAATAGAATATCTCTGATGGGCATAAAGGCATCCCTAACTATCGGAGAAGTACAATCTAAGAGCATAAGGCCAAAGATTACAATGGAAGCCACAATCGTTGAAGACGTGGTGGGGCTGCCTTTGGATTTGATCGTAGAATAAGTGAGAACCTGTTTCACCTTAAGAGGTGTTTTTTAATGGCTCGAGAATTACGAATCCAAAGCATATAAAAGCAGGGGCTCGAATCAAATAAATCACAACTATTCACTTAAAACTTAAAACACATTAAGATACTTTAATATCTGAGAACAATAACTTATCAGGTCCATTTTACCTCTACTCTGAGAATGACAAGCTTCGATTTGAAACCAAAGGTTAAATTTCTAATTCTGGATAAGCTGGTCCAGTGGGACCAATGGAAAGCTCAATTGGATATGTTCCTGATGAAACAGGGTCGCCTACAACTGATTGAGGTCGCTATACCACCCGATGACTACTATGAGACTCAACGTGAAACGTTTACTCAAGAAGACTGTGGAGCCGCGTCTCAGTCAATTTATCATACGATCTCTCGTAGACTTCAACAGGAGTTACTCTACATCATGAAAGAACCCTACGCAATTTTCAATGCATTGGAAATCAAATTCAAGATTAACACCCAGGGAGGTATCGGCCGCTTAAGAAAGGAGCTCTGGGCAAAAACGCAGAAGAGTAATGAAACTTTGGAAGCTTTTATCGGTGATATTAATTTGAAGAAAATGGAATTGGAGAAACGCGAGGCTCCACCGTATGAGATTGACTTAAAATTCGTCTTGAAAGAAGGTCTCAATGAACGTTTGAAAGCTGCAAGGACTCATCTCAATACAGTCGATACTGACGTCATGAGTTACGAGGAGCTCTGCGAATATCTCCGAAAATTCGACATGGAGGAAATTCAAACATCGACCTCTAATACAGAGACTCGAGGAGGAGAGAGAGCACTTTCTGCCAGAGCAGAACAAAAGTGCTTCAATTGTAGCAAACCAGGTCACATTGCTCGTGACTGCCGATCCAAGCATCGCAGACCCAGACCGTACATTTGCTCTGACCGCAGGGAGTATCACAAACCTTATGAAAATCGATATTCTAACAATTGTGGAAATAACTCCGACGATCGCCATCACCGTAAAAGAACTGAGGAGTCCAAGCCCCACCGCAAAGACGATTCAGTACCGAAATCTACACCCTACTCACGACGCGCCGACTATCCGTTGAAGAAACCCAGCTATCATCAAGATAAACGTAACGAATTTTATAGAAAAGCACCTAACGTAAGAGGATACTACTCCAGGGAAGAAATCACCGTAAAAGAACTGAGGAGTCCAAGCCCCACCGCAAAGACGATTCAGTACCGAAATCTACACCCTACTCACGACGCGCCGACTATCCGTTGAAGAAACCCAGCTATCATCAAGATAAACGTAACGAATTTTATAGAAAAGCATCTAACGTAAGAGGATACTACTCCAGGGAAGAAATGCGTAAACCTCCTAAAGTAACATACAATTTGGACATGAATAATGAGCAGAATTCTAGTAGTGACGATGAAGGCGTTAGAGCATTTTCAGCAATTGCCGACTACATCGAATCTGACATCGAATTGTCAGATGAGGATATGCCAGAAGCCATCATGGCTACCCCCGAAAATTGCCCCGGATTCGTGATTAAGACTAACATCGAGCCGGACGAGAGAGAACTATCAGTTTTTACTCTAAATAATTATAGTTCGGACGAAGACAATGGACCGGCGGGACTTCTACTCGACAGCTCTAGTGAGGATGACTACGATGACCAACCCAACCTGCTGTCCGACAGCGACTCCGAAGAAGATGAAGCTTTTAGCGATAAATTTAGTGAGGACGTTAGCTCTTCACCTATCAAAGCTATAGAATCTGAGATAATTTTCGGCCAAAGAGCATCTACGACTGACAAAATAACAATGGCTGAACCTAGTGGGACTCTAGACAGTGGAGCCTCAGTCCACATTATTAACGATCTGGAGTTGATATCAAACGCAAAGTGTCACTTCACAAACGTACACCTAGCTGACGGGACTATTGGTATCGCAACTCATTCAGAGCAATTGAGTGACGCTGGAAGAGCTAATTATGGGCCAACCCTAAAAACCAACTTAATCAGTGTCCCCCAATTAACCAAGGCAGGATACAAAATCTACATGGATAACACAGTCTGCCTCTTACTATCTCCCCAACACTTGGTATATAATTGCGAGCAAAAGCAAGGCGTTTACGTCATACCCCTGGTTTTTTTTCAAAAGAACTTGCTTACGCCGCCAGTTGGCATGAACGACTAGCACATCCAGATCACTTACCCAAGGGCCTGCCACCTATCAACTACCATGCAAACTGCGAGTCTTGTATCATGGGTAAACTTGTCAGATGTCGGACACGAAAAATCAGAAAGAACGCCCCATCACAAAACCCAATGGACTTACTCTATATTGATCTTATTGGAAAATTTAAACGGAGTATCGGAGGAAATTGCTATGGCCTTACTCTCATAGACGACTGCTCCAACTTTGAGAAATTCGAACCTCTGTCCACCAAGAAAGCGCCTGTAGTATATGACACCTTACTCAGAGCATTGGACGACTTAACAGTACTAAGTGGACGAAATGCAAACATTTTACAATTCGACCGAGGCTCGGAATTTGTGGATAAGGAAGTAGAGACTAACTTACGAAGACTTGGCTACGATATTCGATCAACACCAAAAGACTCACCACAACACAATGGAAAAATTGAGGAAGAGCTAGAGCGACTCTGCAAAACTCAGGATTAGGTGATGAATTTTGGAGTGAAGCATACCAACATGTCACAGACGCTCACAACAACGTCGGGAGTACGAGGAACCCGACAACGCCAATAGGTGATGGCTAACCCCCAGCGAACCACCTCTGATACTTTTCGAGTTTTTAGTCCAGAAACCAACAAAGTATCACGAACCAGAGATATACGCTTTTTTGAGGATGAATTTTACATATGGAAGGATGGACAGTGTACGGAGCAGACTACAGGAAGAAAAGCTGAGCCGACGAACGACGACTTATCAACTGTATCTTCACAGCCTATGGACCCAGGCGAAATTACTCAAAACACCTCTAGTAAACGCCATCGAGAGTCGGAGGACTCTGACATTTTATCAACATCAAATTATTCTGCTGCTTCCAAAGACCAGACTGACACCATATCCTCACACATCTCAAAGCGGAAAAAGGCCGGACACCGATCTTCGAGAGAAGTCACAAATTTGCAAATTTCAGATAATCCAGCTTGGATGAGCAACAGGAGTAATGACAGTTGTCGCTCTGGACGAAGAAGAAACTCGACAACTGCCTTTTCAGCTACTCAACATCAGCAACAACCTACGCCAGCGCAAATCCCAATTCCCAAATTTCAAGACTTTCCGTGAAATTGACAATTTTTCCAATAAAAAGGAGTGGATGGACGCAGCGACCAAAGAAGTCCGAGACCTAGTAAAACTAGGGACCTTTACTCTTGTAGACTCTAAACCTGCAAAAAGCGCGATTATGAACTCCAAATGGGTCTTTACTCCTAAAATGGACTCTGCTGGAAAAATCGACCGATTTAAAGGACGACTGACCGTAGCCGGATATAATGCTGTCGAAGGAGTGGATTTCGAACGGAGTGACGCCAAGGAAGGGAGCAAAGAGACTGTCCGCATTTGTTTGGCACTAACAGCCAGTAAGAAATGGCATGTCAGACAGTTCGACTCGCCAAATGCATACTCAAACTGGAAAATGGATCGTTACGTATATATGAGGATGCAACAGGGACTACACCTGGCCCTTGATTTACTCAGCGACGAGGAGCAGACCAAGGTAACAAAGCCGTATGGTGCAGAGTAAATTTACCACTCTATGGCCTAAAGCAATCTGGCTATTTATACTTTGTGGAGGTCGGTGAGGTCCTAGGTCAACAGGGATATAAGCCAACGAGATCAGACCCATCATTTTTTTTATTTTAAATTCCGATGGCACCTTGGACCTGGTCATTGTATACGTGGACGATAAAATCGCGACGGCCTACGACAAACGAACTCTGGATATTTTGGAAGCAATTTTATTCAAAAAATGGTCAACAAAATCAATGCCAAAAGCAGAATGGTTTTTAAAAATGAAAATGGGATTTCTACCTTCAGGAGTAATCACCATACACTAACAAATCTACGTCAGCACATTACTCCAAAAATATAACTTGGAAAATGCTCAGCCGTCACCAGTACCTCTGCACAATACGGGCTTCAGGGAGAGTATTGATCGCAGTAAACCAGGATTGTTTACCAAGCATAAAACTACGGCCTAACAGCGGAGACTCAACACGGGTTATCCCAGCATCAACCAAGGAGAGAATCTAAACTCAGAGAGGAACACAAAATATTTTAGATGGAAATATCTCGGAACCGAAATGCCGGGATTATGGAATCATCAATATAGAATATCTCTGATGGGCATAAAGGCATCCCTAACTATCGGAGAAGTACAATCTAAGAGCATAAGGCCAAAGATTATAATGGAAGCCACAATCGTTGAAGACGTGGTCACGTTGCCTTTGGATTGGATCGTAGAATAAGTGATTACCTTTTTCACCTTAAGAGGTGTTTTTTAATGGCTCAAGAATTACGAGTCCAAAGCATATAAAAGCAGGGACTCGAATCAAATAAATCACAACTATTCACTTAAAACTTAAAACACTTTAAGATACTTTAATATCTGAGAACAATATATATATATTAATAGTAGATTGCTATACCGACGAAAGATGGCCACATTCGATTTAACGTGTAATTATGTATTGCATATGTATACATAATGAATACCTGCATACAGATCACATGTGTGTGTGTCTAATACAAAAATTTGTACGTGTTAATGTGTAATGTATGTACGCATATATGTGATTGAGTGTCTACATATCCAAAGTTTATTTGACGTCTAACAGGCACGTCTGAGTGCTTTGAATGTTTATATCAAATTGCGACGATTGCAGTATGTCGATATATTATATTAGTGTTTAAACCATATTATTGTTTGCTGAACTTATTTATTGTTCCGAGTATATCCATATATATATATATATATATATATATATATATATATATATATATATATATATATATATATATATATATATATATATATATATATATATATATATATATATATATATATATATATATATTTATATATATAGGTATATATACATATATTAAATATATATGCATATATCTATATTGTTGATCGATACTCGCATGGGTTGTTAAATCGGGACAAGTGAATGTTATATATATGATATTGCTTTATTTACTTAACATACTCATTGTTCTACTACTAATGAGTGTAAAAAACAAATACGTGCATAAATCTTGATATAGATCTGATTTATCGTTACATTCTTTCAAACGCGCATGGTCACATCAGTATGTACCATTTTACTATTATATAAAGTACTCATTTTACGTCAAATATTTGAATGTATATATATTTATAACTATATATATATATATATATATATACGTGTATAATGCCCGTCGTATGTTACTATTCTTTGAAACATGTATAAGTTGTTAAATGTGTTTATATCAGCTGTTAAATCTCTGAAATGTGTATGAGCTGTTAAATCTCTGTAATGTTTCTATTTTGATTACCATTTTTATTATAAGCCGTGTATACTATTTGAACCATTGTCGCATTGTCAAAAGTAGTATGTTATGTCTTGTCTATCATGTAGTATATTGGCATCTATATATTATTGAATATCATGTATGTGCGTGTTGTCAACTACGTGATATCCTGCCATCTCCAGTATATATTAGACATCTATGCACTGTAAGACTTATTTGTTGGTCACACTATATACAATATGATCCTTTCTCCGTCCTATATCCAGTTTATATTAAACCGTGTACCAGTATAGGAATGCTAATCTTTCTTAACGGTGTGTCTTACATGTGATCTACTTAATGTCATGAATTGCATGCACGATTGTAACATGTCTATGGTTCGATATTATATACCTTGTGTGGATACACTGTGTACGTGTATATGATCATGTTCGCTACTACGTGTCAAAATATGAGCGTCATCCTATGTATAGTTTTCGAGATATCCGTGTTTGTACGTCATGTTAGTTATTGCATGTATGGTAACGTTTATGATAAACGTTTACGGGTATTTCTTGTGCAAAACGTTTAAACAAAAACCAAAAGTAGGCCTATTTCTAGGCCCCGTTTTTCTGTAAATTTACACATAAACGCAAAAGCAAAACGGTTTTAACGTTAACAAATATTGTTTGCTTCTCGTCCGCCTATGGTGCGGGCGGTTACCAGTATGTTACATAATGGTTTTAATAACAGTGTACTGTCCTCATTCTTCTATTATCACAGGTTTGACGAAGCATATAAATGCCTGTATCATCAGTAATTGATGGGTATAGCTGGCCTCTATATGCCGTACCTAACCAATCCGTCCATATGTATTGGACTATGATCTTTTCGTGTTTTAAAATAAAGTTGTAAATTCTTAATGTTATGGAATGTGTGGTGTGTGAGAGTGAGTGTGGTGTGTCGTCCTCATGAGCATACTCGAGATGGGCACGCTTTTCGTAACTCCGTCGCAGCGTCTTACATGTTCCGCCTGCCACACCAATAGGGATATGCATGTTCCGTCGTCTACGTAATAGTGTTCCAAATGTCTCGCCTCCTGCGTAGTACATCGCACATGTTCCGCCTTCTGCGTAATAATGTCGTACACGTTCCGCCGTCTACTTAATAGTGCTACCCATAGTTTTGCTGGGTACGTATTAATGCTATCCAAATCAATACCACTCATAGCGACAATGCAACACGCTTGAGGCTGCGGGCTCCTACCGACTCTCAAGTGTTCGCGCAAAGTTCAATGCAGCGTGTCCTCAGGGTCGCTCACCTCTGAGTAGGAGTCAACAGGATGTTTGCCTGTACTCTCAGCATCTAGATATCCCTACGGTATGTCCTGTTGCATCACGCTAGTGAGGCTGCGGTTGCTCACCGACTTCAAAATGCCTACGCAAAGTTCAATGCACCGTGTCCTCAAGGTTGCTCGCCACTGAGTTAGAGTCAACAGGGTGCTCGCCCGTACTCTAAGCATATAGACATACTTGCTACACACAACCAGCACTCGTCTAACTAGATCGCAAGATCCCCTCCTAGGCTTTTTCTGAACCTCCCGCGCTGAGCAATAGTGCCGGCCTTGTAATATTTGTAGCAATATGATATGTATGACGCACAGCGCCTTATCCGTTGTGTATTTTGAAATTATTTGCATTTCCGCGTATCGTTTTGCCACGATGAGCCATGCCCTTGCATGATTGATGCTCTGTATGTGTACACACGCGGTGTATCAGCTAGTGTGTATGTGTTATTTATGTTGTGTTTCTGCTCTAATATCTTAATCTAAATAAATATATTCTATTTAATAATATAACAATAATTATATGTGCTGTTCTGTTAATTTTATAATCTACCGAGAGTGTGTGTATATGTAAATATCCTATGTACTCAATAATATACAGTCTATCTAGTTGTTTGTCTCAGACACACACATACCTGTTATTCACACACGCAGCTTCTGTGCTGTCAGCGATAGTGACATACATCAATACATAATAGGTTTGTATGTAACATAAACACGCGCTTGCGCAAGGTCGCCCCTTGGTCATTCATACTACTAACCAAGGCAGCACCAAAATCTCTTAGCAAAACAGGGATTCCTCACCGAGCCATAGCAAGTCTTCTGTGTCCCGCACTATGTTATGCATTGTAATACACACAACCCCATAGTGTTTGCTCATCGTATGGATAATATTATTTACTTCAAAAATGACAAGTATGTATGTTACAATGTATGAACATATGATATGGCTCTCATAGTCGCTGTAGTGGTTCAGGAAAGATTGATGGGAAGAAGTGGTCAGTAAATTCCCGTTTAAAGCTTTGGCCAAGTGAGTCGACAATGGAAGATATGCGCTGAGTCAAATCGGGCCGGTGTTGATAAAATACTGTTACTATCGAATGTTACATATATTCGCTTGCTGACCTACTAAGTAGAGTATCCACCTCTGTGGTACGGATCGGGTCTGCGCCGTGTAGTGCCGCGGAATGGGTTAGTGCAGAGTATGAAATACCGAGAAGGACCAGGTTATCCGTCATAATCCGGTCGAGGAGCGAGGATGGGGGTAAGCCAATGCCGCACCAGACTACGGATGAATTCGGTATGTGTTGGCTGGCCTGGATCGGAAGTATCATAGGCGGAACTAACAAGCGCGATGATTTGGTTTGAACCGAAATTTGGAAGTAGTACTTCGACAGCGTAATTAGCCGGGGTATGGGGAACATCTGTTGATGCGTCAGGGACGGGTGAGGGTACGGTGATTCTTCAACATGCTGGAGAAAAGATTCAAGGTGATCGTAGAGGGTCCAGATACCGTGAAAATCGTGGCACGCCTGTAATTGCTGAAGGAGGTCAGGGCCAATGAGTGGCAGTTTTGAACATACCACGATGCGTCGAATCAGTTGTTGGATGCAGGTAAAGTGGCTGGTAGTGAACTTGTGGCTACCGAGGCAGACAGGGCAGAGACATCCGTCGGTGCGGTAGTTGAGCAATGTGAACATGTATGTATGTAGAAATACGGCCTCCGGTCAGTCTAAAATATCAAGATCAATTGAGATGATACATTGGTTTTTATTTGTATTTTAAATAATTTAATACAAGCTCTTTTTCCAATATTTCCAAAGTGTTCTAAATTCACTTTGATGGCTCCAATAGCCTGAGTATTTGGTATGACTCATCTACTTGGACCTATTTGAGACATTAGTAGATGTAGGATATTATAAACTAAATTTTATAATCTCCGAACTACTACTTATAGATTTTGGTCCTCCCGCCAATCTCCAAAATCCAATAAGTCTTTTTCTTTTTTTAACTTTTCTTCAGATGGAACTTTATTTATATCAGCTAATGTATTAACGTGACTTACGTTATTATGTCTATTTACAAATTAGGCAAGTGGTCATGAACACTTAGTACTTCTAGTGAAAATTATTCAATAAAGAACAGCTAGAGGTACGCCCTGTGTGATCGAGGATATTTAGGCTCTTAACAAGAGGCAGTCCCGATCATTCTTACACAAGCTACCACTGCTAAATCCTAACTGACTAAATTGTATTTTAGTTTAATATAGTTTGAAACCTAGTAATTTCCATCGAAGTTCACATATTTTTCAGTTATCTAGTAGTTACAGTAGTGTACTGCTTCTAGACTGTCTGACATCGATTTACTATCCAGCAAATACTATGGCTAAGGGTACTTCTAAAGGCAAGGGAGCCGCTAGCTCTAAGCCTGCTAAGCCTGCCGAGGTTCCTGAGGTCCCTGTGGAAACACCTAGCCTGTCTGGAGTTGAGCCTGCCGAGGATACTGTTGGGGAAGCAAATTCTGAGGTTGGTACAGAGGATTATTCTGAGGATGACTCGTCGGATCCTAAAGCCTTGGAAGAAGAGGTATCTACTACCGCGGAAAGGCTCGCCAGCGTCCGTGTATCACCTAGGAGTGAAGCTCAGGACCCCAGCTTGCCCCCCTGACCACGTGCCGTCAAATATTGGGGATAAACGTCGAAAGGCTGGAAAATTCGTGGATACGAATGTCGGGGGGGCATTATAACTCCACATCTAAAGGACACTCCAGCACAAATCCGGAGTGAAAAGGAAGTATTGGACCTGTCCGAAAATTTCGGTTTCGCCATCGATGGAGAAGCCATTCCATTCAGCTCAAATCTTGGGGCCGAAGCTGAGGACGCCATAACTCGACAACGAGTGGTTGGATCCTCTCAATCTCGACGCCAATTGAACCGCACTGAAGCGCTCTTGAAGGAGCTAGCGGCAGCAGCAGTTGTGGACCCCTCTATCGTGTCCCACTTGGCTGATATTCTTCCTATACCGAAGAAAAAAAATTCGGGCCGAGTTTCGAACCCGAGACCTACTGGTTTACCAGCCAGTATGTTTACTACTAAGCCAGTTACCACTGGCGAGAGAAAAAATATTTCAAAATTTAATCTCTATAGCTCTGATGCTACCATTGACCATCCTCTTGACAAACCTAACCCTGTCAGAGGATATGATCGTATGGAACTCGATGAGGCTTACCATCCTCGTAATATCGACCCTCATTTGCCAACTAACCCTGGTAATCACGATTTTGGCAATCGCTACACCAGTACCTCGTTAGAGAGTTCCTGCTCTAATCCTGAGGATGAGGAAGTGAGAACCAGACATACTCGTCTCAGGCTATTACGCTCTGGTATGCAAGTCCTTGAGGACCGTCTATTGAACGACTCTGACCTTGACGATAGGAAAGCGAATAACATTCGCTATCTAATCGATAACAAGAGAAAGGAAATAGACACCATCTTGGCACTAGCAGCCCGTAGCACTGAGCATGAGCCTCGTGAACACTTGGAACCTAGCTTTATAAAGCAGCTAGGTAACGCGCAGGCTGAGGTCGATTTCTCTACTAATGAGAGTACAGTGGAGACACTGAAGGCCTTCGACCAACTTAAGGAGTCTGCCAGCCTTAAGGATAAGCAGATGATGAATGCCTTTATTCATTTCTGTGAGCCAGGTGAATGGCGAACTATCTTGAAGGTTCATGAGCCCAACTGGAAAGCCCTACCCTGGCACCAGTTGCGTGATAATATACTTAACACCTTTTTTTTGAAGATGCACGTGACCGTGAACTTTTAGAGTCTCGCAAGTTCTTTGCGAACGATACCACTATTCGAGGTGCTCTAGCTCATATGACACATATGAATACTGGATGGGTGGTCGTACCTATACTGGCGAATATTTATTAATTTGTCAGATGATGGAGACTCTGGGAGCTAACCTCTTTAAGAAAGTCAATGATGACATCATCGCCTATGGTGATTTGCGATCTATGCCTTGGTCTGTCTTTGAGAAGATAGTACACAAGCATACCAATTCCTCTACTAGAGTACTTAGTACCACGAGCTACACCCAGCCCACTAAGCGAAACACAGTAGAGACTAATACTGCGCGTAGTACTAAGAAACCTCGCACTACTACTGGAGGGGGTACTGGCTCTACTTCTACCGAACCGAAAGGTGAAAAGAAGGTGAGAGCGCCTTGCAAGAAGTGTGGTTACAACCTCACAAAACGTAATGGCAAGTGGAATGGTAGACACGACCCTGTTAAGTGTGCACCAGGCAAACCAGATTTTGGACACTATATGAAAGAGTGTGCTACTTGCAAGGGTACTAACGGTTGGCACAAAGAGGATTGCAAGGACTTACCGGACGTCCAAGTTAAGCACTGACAGTACCATATGTGCGCACTAGAGCAAGATTATGAGAAAATGTTCAATAAAATCTATACCAAAGGAGATGAACGTATCTTTCAAACAGTTTTCGTAAATGGAGAAAAAAGTTATGGCACTATTTGATCCAGGGGCTGAAGTCTCTGCTATCTCACGCCGAGTAGCCTACGCTACAGATATGGCTGTCCATAACGAAACAACTGATTTAATCTTGGGAGATGGCAAAGTAACTACTTGCAAACAAGCCATTGACTATGCACACATAATGCTGTCAGATAGAAGAGAAGTGAAGACTCACCTAATCGTTACTGACATGTCTCAGAAATACGATTTAATTGTAGGTATGACTGATCTTCTCAGTTTAGGTATAACACTCACTGGTCTGCCTAATGGGCTAGACCCGAATAAAGATCAGTCAGATGATAATATGTTAAAGATACCTAAACCCTCCGGAAGGTGAAGCAAAGGATATGATTCCGCACTTCACCGATATAATTATGGACTTAATTATACAAAACAGGAAGATTGCAATAACTGACTGGTGTATGTTTAAGTTCTCTAATGGGTACGTTAGACTTGACTTAACAAACGTCGACTTCTCTAAGTTAAAGTGTCCTTCACATAACTACGTGAGTTGGAGACACAAAGACGTTGTCAAAACCCAAATCGAAGATTGGTTAAAAACAGGGTCTAATTGAAATCAATTATGATGCAACCCCAGTTAACTTAGCTCTCTTAGCGGTCGATCAATATAAATCTGATGGAACGTTTAGTAAAAAACAAGAGTAGTACTAGACCTGTCGCCAATCAACAAACTAATTCCGCAACATAGTTTTCCCTTACCTAAGATAAGCGAGATACTACGCAAAATGGAGGGTGCGACTATCTTTTGCCAAGATAGACTTAAAAGCTGCATTCCATCAACTACAAATATATGAGCCTCATAGGAAATACTTTTCCTTTACTTGGCAAGGTAAGAAGTACCAGTTTAAAGGTGCACCTGAAGGCTTACACATGTTACCTTCTTTCTTCCAACAAGTTATGATGGAACTATTTGCGTGACCTGTCGTATAACGTATCAGTCTATTTAGATGATATAGTTATCTTTACAAAGACAGCACATGAACATGCTAAACTCGTTAAAGAAGTCTTAAAGCGACTTAATCATGCTAAACTTAAGATTAACGAAGACAAGTGTTCTTTTGCTAAAGATACTATACACTTACTTGGCTACAAAGTATCTGCAGCAGGGTAGAAATTGATCCTGGCAAGAAACAGTTTCTGCTGGATTTATCAACACCAATTACTGGAAGAGATGTGAACTCTGTGTGTGGGTTTGTTAACTTCTTCTCGGATTCGGTACCGCATCTTTCTCATTACTTAAAGCCTTTCAGTCACCTACGGCTGCAATAAAGGACCTTGGGAAAGCTTTGACTAAAGAATGTGAAGATGCATTTAAACTAGTCAAAAGTAAAGTAATGGACGCACCCATCATGCAGTACCCTGTGGATGGTGTCCCATTCCAAGTAGCAACCGACGCTTCAGATCGAGCGGTAGGTGGAGTGCTTTACCAAACGATAAATGGTAAACCGCGCTACATACAATTCTTTAGCAAGAGTTATAATAAGAGTCAACGGAATTACCCTACCGTTAAACAAGAGCTCCTTGCTATAGTTACTGCGCTAAGACAGTTTAAAGACTACCTTTATGGAAGTTACTTTACTGTCGCCTGTGATCAAAAGTCTTTAACATACTTAAAAGATATGAACCCTGATTCACAGTTGGTGAGCCGCTGGCATGACATTATTGCCAAGTTCGCTTTTAATATAACACACATATCAGGAATACATAACCATCTTCCTGACATGCTCTCTCGACTTGTGCCCGACTACCAAAAAAACAGTCAAGGAGTTATTAGCAACCGATTGGATGCTAAATAAGAAATGGTTTAACCTCGCTCAATCACGATGGGGTCCATTTACTGTTGATATGTTCGCCGCAGAACATAACAAACAGGTTTCTGAATATAGGTCGTTGACTCATCCTAAAGGTGATGCATTTCAGCTTGACTTATCAAAGCATAATGCGTGGCTAACCCACCTTGTCAACTTATCGCACAGTTGTTAAATTATGTTAATATTACTAAATCTACCATTACCCTGTGTTGTCCCTTACGTAACTCCGACCCATGAATACGTGATTTAATTAATATGATGATTCAAGACGAACCTATTTATGTCGACCGTGAAACCGACACGTTCTTGTATCAGGATCCTATTCTATTAAGAAGACGCCTTGGAAACACACCATTGTTTGTCGCATCGGTCCTGCAGGTACCACTCTAAGTGGAAACCTCAACCGAATTCTTAGCTAAACTAGAGGAGTCTAAAGAGTTTGAACAAAAGATCAAGACTCGTACAACACATGCACCCAACAAGATTGTAGTCGAGATAATGCCGATTGAAAACGGCATTAGATCGTAAAAAACATGGAACTAGCTAAGGCCATGGATCAAAGACTCAAAACTCTAAGAGAACCTGAAGCTCGCACTCAACTACTTAAAGCGCTGCTTAAAGAACAGCCAGGAGTTGCGAAACAACTGAAGAAGATACTTCAACAATCCAATGTTGTCAATTATGCCCTCAGTGAGTCTACCCCTCCTGATACTGAGGTTGTTCTTCCAACAGGACTATGGTTCATCCAGCCAGCGTTACGCAGAATCTGACTGACTTAGAGGAGCTCGAAAGTAGAGTTAAAATTATACATAATTAACGCATCGAGCATATGAGCATACTTATAAAATGGCTATTCGTGCAGGGCTTGATCACCCGGCGCTGAAAGAAACCATACGTGAAGTATACCGACGCTGTACTGATTGTGAAAAGAACCAGATCAAGCGATACGGTTGGGCACCCCAAAAGTGTGACAGAAGACCAAACCGATGCGCCGAGTCATAGTCGATTTGGTTAAACTCCCGCGATCCAAGCATACTGGCGATGTATATCTGTCATTTCTTATGTGTGGCTTCGGGCTATAACTTGTTTTTTATGCAATACCGAACAAACGTCCACAAACAGTGGCAGAATTATGCTATCACGTCTTCAATGACTTCGGTTTCCCCGAGTACTATGTTCTGATAACGGTAGTGAGGTTTTGTACCGACGTAATGGAGGCACTTATACTGTATCAGGCATGACCCATAGGCGTGGTGTTCTTTACAAACCTCAAACGCAGGGGTGCAAATGAGACACGTCATAGAGAACTTAAGAAACTCTTGCGTACCGCACTAGACGACGTTGAGGATATGTGGCCTTATCATTTGAAATGGGTTCAGACTCAAATGAATAACTGCATGAATCCTCAAACTGGAACACTCCCGTTTCACTATTTCTTTGGCCGCTATAGTGAATTACAAGCAACGTTTGATAAAACTGCGCCCGAGAAACACGCTACCCCGTGGCTACAAAAAAGATCGAGCATATGCAGAACGTTGTTTACCCCTGTTTACTGAGCACAAAAATCGCGTTCTACTTAAAGCGTATGACCGATGGAATAACACTCAAGAACATTGTTCAGTTCAAAGTCGGCGATTACGTTAACATTATAAATCGAAACGCCAACGTTACCGAACTCTCTCTAAGACGATAGACCTTTTGTTATTTCCTACCATGATGAGAAGAGTGATACTTACGAAGTGAATAACATTGATGGTACCAGCGCAACCACCCTAGACACTCACCGTATCCCTACCTCCGAACTCTCATCATCTGCTCGCTCATTTGATTCTTTTGATGTACCCAATCAGTTAAGCGGAGTCACAAGTCAAAGATATAATTGACAAAAAACATCCAAAGACGGTTACACTTACTACAAGACCCGTTTCATGGATGGGACAGTAGCTTGGCTAACCTCCGATACATTTCGTGAATCTCATGACTTTCTTCGTATCTTTAATATGAAATGGAATAAGCGTTTACATATGAACACAATGAGATAAACGAAAAGGGTTTCCTCAGGTGACTACAAACCTGATTTGATCTTGAAATTCCCCTATTTGCCACCTACTTCCTACGTGACTAAACTTTTCTGATCTGCTTACCAACAGTGCAGAAAAAATTGTTCAAACTTACTTACTAATGAAGAACAGCCTTTGGCTATTACCTTACCAAATAATAAACGTAAGGCGCTACATCGAAATGGTTACTGGACCAAATATTAAACGACATAGAGTACAACATGACCTTGAACTCGTACATAGGCA